>JAJOZX010013073.1:0-20000 GCA_023014485.1 Bathynomus jamesi
TATATATAATATATATATATCTATATATTATATATATATATATATATATATTATATATATATATATATATTATATATATATAATATTAGGGTGGTCCAAATCCATAGGGGAAATTTCAAAATTGTCTTAGATAGTCTCCACAAGTGTGGTTTTTGTCCATTTAGTGTCCACATGGTCTGTGCAAAATTGCAGCGTGATTGGTGAATATTTAGAGGTCGCCCCACTCTGAATATATATATTATATAATGTACTTTTTTTCCGCAGGTCCGATGGCTCAACTCGATCAATTCCAAAAGTTTGGCTTCTAGGGATGGCAACTGAACTTTATCCACGTCAAGGCTCCCTACATGCCTTGACGCCCTCCTCTTGGGGCAATACCACCACATCAATCAAAAGCAAACCACCTCCGACAGTCTGAACCAGGCATGCCAGAGGGTGATTGAAGTCTGGACCCGAGCGCGTCCCAACTCAACGGATCGACTCCTGTGTCCGTAAGCTTTCAAAGCTTTTAGACCGCTACAAAACACTCAAGAAGCACAGGACCAGGCAACGTGCCAGCGATAGAATGAATGAAGACATCTTCAAAGCGGACATCCAGGAACTGTTTGACATCGCAACCAGTGATGCCATGAGCACAATCGTCAACGTTGAGGACCGAAATTTCCTGTCCATGCAGCGCAAGGACGTCAATTCTTGCAGCATGGCTGGCATTGATAAGGAAACGACTACACAAGAGGACAGAAAGCGATCCAGAATGGAGAAGGAAGCCAAGAGGAAGGCAAGGCATGAAGCAACACAGAAAGATTTGGAAGAAGCAGGAGTGTCATCAATTGATCTTTCCTCTTCTTCTTCTTCCCTTTTTTCGCAAGACGACGACGACTATAGACCATCGGTTCCGATTCCTTCTTCGTCTGAAGCTCCGGCACCAAAGCGTCCCAAGAACAAGGTTACGAACATTTTCCAATCTCCAGAAGTCATTGGAGCAATGGATCGCACCAATCTTTCTGACCGGAATGCTGTTTTTCGTAACTGGAGCTGTATTACAGGCCGCGGGGCATGATCTGTCTGGGATGACGTGCTCTCGGAGCTCTATTCATCGCTACAGAGAAAGTGGGCGAGAACAGGCAGCTCGAGAAGACCTAGAATCATTCTCTCTAAAGACCCTGTCCTTCTCCATTGGGACGGAAAGCTTCTCCCCGGCATTGAAGGGAAGAAGACGAATGTGCATCGGATAGCAATCCTTATAACATTCAATGGACAGGAGAAGCTGCTTGGTGTCCCAAAGATGAAACAAGGAACTGGAGAAGCACAGGCCCAGGCATGCCTTCAAACTATGAAATTATGGAACGTGGAACAGCATGTGAGAGGTCTCGTCTTCGATACCACTGCGTCAAACACGGGTTTACATCGCGGAGCCTGTGTCAGGATTGAAGAAGCATTGGGTCACGAGCTAGTTTGGATCGGTTGTCGACATCATATACTTGAAGTCGTACTTGCTGATGTCTTTGCCTCAATATTTGGCTCAACAGGAAGTCCTGAAACAGGCCTTTTTAAGCGATTTCAAAAGGAATGGCCATCTCTCTCCCACGAAGCATTTGTCTCAGCATCGGACAGCTTGTTCGAGAACCCTCAACTCCAAGAGATGAGAAAAGAGATGCTCACTTACTTACCTAACGCTCTTCAGGCAAGCCAACCTCGTGACGACTACAAGGAGTTCCTTGAACTATCTTTGCTCTTCCTGGGGGGAAAGACTGGTGGTCAACTCTTTATCCGAGCTCCGGGTCCCATGCACCACGCGAGATGGATGGCGAAGGCGATTTATGCGCTCAAAATCTACCTCTTTCACTATCAATTCAAGCTCACAGCACGCGAAGAACGAAACGTGACTCAGCTGGCTTTATTTGTCAGTCTGATTTACGTCAAGTACTGGCATGAAGCGCCAATGGGGACACAAGCTCCTCTCACTGATCTCAAAATGCTGCATCTTCTGGAAAAATATCCACACGGAGGAGCTGCACAAGCGGCGAAGACAGCTCTAAGACGCCACCTGTGGTACTTGTCGGAGCATCTGATTGGACTGGCCTTCTTCGATAATAGGATCGATCCTGATACCAAAAGGAGAATGGTTCAACACCTCCAACATCCCCAAAAGAATGGCTGCCCCCGACGAATCGACATGGCGGAAGCTGGTGTTGAAAATGATGTGGCATCCTTCGTCACGAAAAGGACATTGACCCTCTTTGATGCCTTGAAAGTTGGAGGTAAGGAGGAAGCGCGCCAGTTACTTCAAAAGATCCACGGGAATGGCCAAATGACAAGAACTACAGGGAACTTAGAGATCGCGCCTTAAAGATGAAAGTCATCAATGATGCTGCCGAGCGAGGTATTGCTCTCGCACAACGCTACAATAACACTTTGACACGAAACGAGGACCAGAAGCAGTACCTCCTACAACTCGTAGCCGCCCACCGAAAACAGATACCAATACCATCCAAGGCGACTCTGATGCAGAAGAAATAATGAAGATACACCCATTATCATGTCCTATTGTCTTACTGTTTTCTTTCATATTCTTTGAGAACCAAAAAAAAATTTAGTTATTCAGTTGTCTATATATTTTCCCAAATTTTCAAAAAGGGGGCAAGTGGGGCGACCCCTAAATATTAACCGAATAACGTGAAACTTTGCACAAATACTGTCCACACCAAGAGGCATAAAACCAACCTTGTGGAGAGAACTTAGTCGATGCTTTAACTTTTTGGACCACCCTAATATATATACATATATATCTTCCCCTAGTTCCTAACCCCTCGTTCGAGTGCGTAATGGAGCACCATTGATAAAACCTAAGACTTGTCTACCAGTAATAACAAACAGTAAGTTTTCTGTTTTAGGTTTCGAAGATGCTGATGAACCGGAAATCCGACTCGTTGGCGATTCCATTGTTCGAGGGCAGCTCGAGGAATTCTGTGGGAGAAACCCTCGTCATAGGGGCCGTTACTGCTACCCTGGTGCAAGGTAGAGGATATAACTAATAGTGTTGACCATTTTACAGACGGTACCGCCGAGGACACATCGTATGTTATTCTTGTCGGTACTAATAACGTTTTAAATTCTAGATCGGAAGAACTGCTGGCTAGGTACAGGGACTTACTAGAGCGATTAAAGGAAAAAACTAATAAGATTGTTTTAACGGGTATACTTCCTCAAATTATCCAACGTAACGATTTGTACAGCAAGGCGACCTATATTAACAATAACCTAAAGTCTCTTTGCCAACAGGAAGGAGTGCATTTTGCGAATTTTTGGATCAGTTTCTAACTTTCTACGGCAAGAGGGACTTGTTCCTCGAGATGGACTTCATCTTAATGACGTTGGAGCTGCGCGTTTAGGAAGACTATTTCATAATACTGTCTCTTCTTTTCAGGCTGCCGTAACTCGAACGGTCCCAGCGTAAATTCCACAAATTTCCCCTGCGCTCGCGAAGGTGTCGCAATTACAAACAATTTGAAGGCTCTATCCTTAAATATGCTCGTAACTTACTAAATAAATAAACGAATTTTTTTCTTTAATTGCTTGTAAAGACTATGATTTAATTGCGATAAATGAATCGTGGCTTAGCACTGAAACACGTGACTTTGTAGGGGAGTATCAAATTAGAGGTTATAGACTTTTTGTTAAAAACAGAATAGGGAGGCGAGGAGGTGGTGTTATGTTGTATATCAAAGATAATATTGCGAACGTTGTAGAAGTAAAGCACACAATTCCAGAACCAATAGATTCGACTATAGCAGAACTTAAATTGAACGACTTCAAACCTCTTGTTGCGGTTATATATAGGCCCCTAATCAAACAGCTGATACGGACGAAGCGTTATATCGTGAACTGAAGAGAATAATAGGTAGTGAGCAGGCTTTAGTTATGGGTGACTTTAATTGCGCCAACGTGAATTACGATACAATGCAGGGAGACGCGGAAGGTAATCGTTTAGTTAATTTTCTCGAGGATAGCTTTCTTATTCAAAAGGTTGGGGAACCTACGAGGCTGGACAGTATTTTAGATTTAGTAATTACGAATGATGGGCTAATTACTGATCTTCAAGTAATAGAACCGTTAAGCAATAGCGATCACAATATGGTAGAGTTTGTCCTCTCAGTAAGTCACTCGAAACCAACTAACTCGACTAAAATTCCTAATTTCCAGCACGCAGACTTTTGTAAATTTCGAAATAAATTGTCACACGTCAATTGGGAAAACGTAATGGGGAACTCCAACGCAAAATTAATGTGGGAATCGTTTGAAACAGTATTTAGGACTATAAATGAGGAATGTGTACCGTACAAAATTAAGCGTGCGAAAGTAAATAACAAGCCCTTGTGGTTCACTTCTAGAGTAGGAGACATTATAGAGTAGAGATAGGGCTATAGGTTACAGGACAATTTGTGGTTACGAAACGACTACATATCTCTAAGCCCTAAGGCATGAAGCGAAAAGTGTGATAAAGTCCAAGCGCGAATTTAAAATCTCCATAGCTCGTGACGGTAAAGAAAACCCCAAGCGATTCTTTCAATACGTCAACAATAGAAATCCAATAAAAAGTGTCTTCGGGCCGTTGAAAAATGTTAACGGAGATCTAGTTTCTGAAAACAAGGAAATGACTACCTTGCTAAACGAATTCTTTACGTCAGTTTTCACTATAGAAGATGTAACGAATATCCCTACGGTCATAGACATAATACCCTTTGATAATGGTAATATTTTGGATAATATTGTGGTTAGTGAAGGGGAGGTAATGCGCTATATTGATAAAATGAAAACGCGTAAATCACCGGGGCCGGATTCCATATATCCCATACAACTAAAAGAATTAAAAAATAGCATTGTTGTGCCGCTAACAAAGATTTTTAATGCGTCTATTTTTGAGGAGTGCGTACCAGATAATTTCAAGTTAGCAAACGTAACACCTATCTTTAAGAAAGGCGATAAAGGTGCGGCGGGAAATTATAGGCCAATCAGTTTAACGTCTGTTGTAGGTAAGCTACTGGAATTAATAATTAGGGATTGTATAGTCGAACACTTAGAATTGCATAACTTAGAAATACGCAGCACGGTTTTAGGCGAAACAAATCTTGCTTAACTAATCTTTTAGAATTTTTTCAAAGTGTGGTTGACGTTTACGATAGTCATCGGGCGGTTGATGTAGTATATTTAGATTTTCAAAAAGCGTTTGACACCATACCGCACAAAAGACTCATTGAGAAAACTAAGGTTCATGGAATCATGGGTGTAGTAATAAATTGGATAGAAGAGTGGTTGCGAGGTAGGAAACAGAGGGTGGTCGTTGGTGGACCGGAGTCGTGTTGGGCTAATGTAGCGAGTGGCGTTCCTCAGGGTTCTGTATTGGGCCCCTTGCTTTTTCTTATAAAGGGTGATCCAGAGAAATGGGACCCAAAAGAAACCCCTGTAACTCTTAAAGTATAAGTCCTTTTATAAAATCATACGCATCATTCGAAAGAGGATAGTTACAAGTTTGTACCGGATTGTATAGGTTTTGACAATACAAGACAAGATAAGATACAAAACAAAATAAAAGTGTTCGTTAAAACTAACCCTTCAAAATGACTGCATGGACTGTGGAACAGCTGCGTTTCATAACTGAGCAATATTATGAGCATGGAAGAAGTGTAGTTTCAGCTCAAAGATCTTTCAAGACAAATTTTCAGATGTCAAAATCTCCTTCTAAGAAAGTAATCCGTCGGTGTGTCAGAAATTGGTGGTGTCATTTACCTTCTGTTGGATCCATTGACAGAATTGTCGTCTTTGTGCGAAATCTCCATCGTTTAGTTGTTGCACTGTTTGAATTTTATATGGAAAGAGCATTAAATTTTGCTTGAATATACGGTGTGTTGTTCCATATCCAACTCCTAACAGCTGAGAAGCACGTCTGATGCTTATGTTAGGATTATCCTGTACAATTTCATGAGTTCTGTTAATGATCTCGTCTATCCTTGCTGTGTGCACTCTTCCAGGTGGTTTTCTTTTTCCAATGCTGCCAGTTAGGGAAAAATTTCTGACACACCGACGGATTACTTTCTTAGAAGGTGATTTTGACATCTGAAAATTTGTCTTGAAAGATCTTTGAGCTGAAACTACACTTCTTCCATGCTCATAATATTGCTCAGTTATGAAACGCAGCTGTTCCACAGTCCATACAGTCATCTTGAAGGGTTAGTTTTAACTAACACTTTTATTTTGTTTTGTATCTTATCTTGTCTTGTATTGTCAAAACCTATACAATCCTGTACAAACTTGTAACTATCCTCTTTCGAATGATGCGTATGATTTTATAAAAGGACTTAATACTTTAAGAGTTACAGGGGTTTCTTTTGGGTCCCATTTCTCTGGATCACCCTTCATATATTAACGATTTAGGTGTCGGCCTAGTCAGTACAGTTTCAAAGTTTGCGGATGACACGAAGCTGGGTGGTAGGGCGATTAATGACGAAGATAGAGGTGAAATCCAGAATGACCTGAATAAAATCGTTGATTGGTCAGTCACATGGCAAATGAGATTTAACGTCAATAAGTGCAAAATTTTACATATAGGTTCGCGTAACGGTAATTTTGCGTATAGTATGTTAGGGAAAGAGTTGATAAGCGTAGAGCAGGAAAAAGATTTAGGAGTTATAGTCACTGGTGATTTGAAAGTAGCGAAACAAAGTACAGCAGCGGTCAATAAAGCGAACAAAGTGTTAGGTTTTATAGCTCGGAATTTTGAGTACAAATCGCGCGATATTATAGTTCCTCTTTATAAATCATTAGTTAGACCCCATTTGGAGTACGCGATCCAATTTTGGAATCTGCATATGCTCAAAGATATAGACAAAATCGAAAGAGTTCAAAGACGAGCAAATAAGATGATTCGTCGCTTAGGTCAAAGCCGTACGAGGATAGGCTTAAAGAGTTAAAATTGACTACACTCGAGACTAGGAGGCTAAGGGGTGATCTAATCCAGTTTTTCAAAATTAGGAATGGGTTCGATAACGTAGACAGAGATAGCTTTTACGAAATATCTCAGTGTAAGTTGACAAGTAGAAGGTTCGCGACAGCAGTTGCCAAAAACTTTTTACGCATAGAATAGTAAATAGCTGGAATAGTTTGCCGGTAGAAGTAATTAGTAGCACGTCTATAAACATGTTTAAAAATCGATTAGACGCATATGTTCATAGATTGGGTATAGTTTAAGGTGGTAAAATTAAGGGTTGGATAAGATAGATTTTGATTCCCTTTTCATTAAAGATCACAATAACCAGACTAGAGGTCATTGTATGAAATTATTTAAGCCAAGATGTTGAACAAATTTAAGAAAACATAGTTTTACAAGTGTTGTGGGATATAGGGAGGCAGCATCTTTGGTTAGGGGATACTCTGTCCTTACACACCCCATTTAAAGAGATTCCTCTGCCGAGCGGTGCCCCCCATAGTACTGTGAGGTATTGAAAAACTCATGATCTTCACTTGCCCCACAAACCTTTAAATGGGAGACCCATAGTAGGTGCACACACATTTCTACATTACTGTACTCAGTGTACTGTCTTTACAGCCACACCTACACTTTTCCTCCTAAGTATATATATTGTAATGTATATGGTTGGAAATTGTGACTTGGTCCGCAATTGATATGGACCGTGACTTATTTTTGGTTGGCAAGGTACTGGTATTGATGGATACCGTAATGAAATTGACTGGATTCTTTGGATCTGATATATTTGCATGTCGGTTATAAATAGATATAGAGTGTAACATATTTGTGGATAGTAGTCTATTATGACTTGATCCTCTGGATGGAGAGATTCTATCTTTAGTTTTAAATTGATAATTAATTATTTAGTTTTGTAAAAATTGGTTGTTGCCAATGTACAGGCAGTTTTTACATAGTGGAGCCACCTCGATGGGCCGAAGTGGCCCCTAGTGTGCCCACTATAAAAATTTCATATATTCTTATGTTTTTTGTGGTTCTGAACCCACGTAGAATTGTAGGTCCCCTCCGCCACCACGGAGGACAAGCACAATACACAATTACGAACACAGTTAGGTAGACCAGCCATGAATGGATCCTAGGGTCTTTGTTGGTCTGAAACATTATAACATTATAACAATATATACACACACACACACACATGATATATATATATATATATATATATATATATATATATATATATATATATATATATACGGGTGATCCAGAGAAATGGGACCCAAAAGAAACCCCTGTAACTCTTAAAGTATAAGTCCTTTTATAAAATCATACGCATCATTCGAAAGAGGATAGTTACAAGTTTGTACCGGATTGTATAGGTTTTGACAATACAAGACAAGATAAGATACAAAACAAAATAAAAGTGTTAGTTAAAACTAACCCTTCAAGATGACTGCATGGACTGTGGAACAGCTGCGTTTCATAACTGAGCAATATTATGAGCATGGAAGAAGTGTAGTTTCAGCTCAAAGATCTTTCAAGCCAAATTTTCAGATGTCAAAATCACCTTCTAAGAGCTGAAACTACACTTCTTCCATGCTCATAATATGGCTCAGTTATGAAACGCAGCTGTTCCACAGTCCATGCAGTCATCTTGAAGGGTTAGTTTTAACTAACACTTTTATTTTGTTTTGTATCTTATCTTGTCTTGTATTGTCAAAACCTATACAATCCTGTACAAACTTGTAACTATCCTCTTTCGAATGATGCGTATGATTTTATAAAAGGACTTATACTTTAAGAGTTACAGGGGTTTCTTTTGGGTCCCATTTCTCTGGATCACCCTTTATATATATATATATATATATCAAGTACACCAAACAGCAACAGACCAGCTGGTCCCAACAAAGCTGCTATTTAAGAATATATATATATAATTTATATAATTTTTTCGTGGGTATGTGAACAGTTAGCCAAAAATATCAAAAGCTATAAAAAAAATATAAAAAATAAATAAAATAAGGTTAATATGAGCTGTCAAAATCTTAATTTAAAAAATTATCAAAATCTATCTTGAAATTAGATTTTTCTTTAAGTCCGAAAAGAATTTTTTTTTTTTTTTTTTTCCAGAAAAGAAATTCTTTTGTCTTTCAACAAAGATTCGCTGCCGTGATGCCAATTACTTCAAAGTGTTCCTATTTTAGGCATTTATTTTTTTCATTCATGGACAGAGAAAACTCTCTCTCTCTCTCTCTCTCTCTCTCTCTCTCCTCTCTCTCTCTCTCTCTCTCTCTCTCTCTCTGACCTCGGTTACCGCTTCAGTCTCCTGGGCGCAAAGGAGGAAGTATGATACTTCGCTTCTGCAAACCGGGACGGGAGGGAGGTAAGGTGCTTACCCGGTCGGGGAACGGCGCACTTAAGGAAGGAGCTAGAGAAGCTGCGCGTGGCTAGTCGGAGGACTGCGATCGTTGTCCACGCTGGTGGCAACGACCTGTTCATCAAAGGCGATAGGGTAGGGTTCATGGGAAGGGATTATCACCGAGATCATGTCTCTTGCGGATGATCTAAAACTTAAAACAGACAGATGCATCAACGAGAGGGTGCAAGACTTGTGCGTCCCACTGGGCGTAAGGTTTGTTGACCTCTTCGACGCGTTTTCGGGTAGGTGTGACCTTTATTAGAGAGATGGTGTCACGTCAGTGATAAGGGTGAAAGTGTGCTAGGCACGCTACTCGACCGGCACCTATACCGTATGGTGAGGTCAAGCCCGGGGATTGATGATGGGGCCCCACCGGGGAGAGATGATGTTGAGCCGGTGGCGGACGTACCTTCAACTGAAGGGTGCGTCTATGTACAGGTGGGTGGCCCTCCTTCCCCGTTGGAGAGGTCTCGGGCTCTGCGGAAGTTGCCCCATCGTTGGTGAGGGGCTATTCAACTACCGACAGCCCTGGCTGTTAGGGAAACGGATCGTGCTAGGGGGCGGTCAGAATAGGGAAGGCTCCCTCCGTGCAGTGCTTTTTAATGTTAGGTCGATTAGGAATAAGTTTTGCGAGCTCCGGGCGCCCTAAGCATCAGAAAAACAGGATATCGTTGTTATCACCGAGTCCTGGACTCCTCCTGATCGTAGGGACTACGTTGAAGAGTTCGAGATTGCCGGGTATAGAATGTTTCACAAGGACCGCACCCGTAGGGAGGGGGGAGGAGTACTAATATACGTGAGGGACACGTTGAGTCCGGTTGACTGCCAGTTCCGATCGGAACGGGAGCTGCTTGGCGTCGATCTGAACGTGGGAGGGACGAACTGTAGGTTAATCTTGGTATACAGACCTCCGCATCTCCTCCTAGAGGAGGATACAGACCTGTACACCGAACTCCGCAGCCTGCTTGGAGACAGAGAGTGTGTAGTTTTAGGAGACTTCAACTGTCACTGCATAAACTGGGAAAACAGGACTGCTGATGCCGAAGGGATGAGGCTAATTGACTTTGCTGATGAGAACTTCCTCACTCAGTAGGTCAGTGGGCCTTCACGAGGCGAAAGCGTTGTAGACTTGGTATTCACGACCGAAGACAACCTCGTCACTGGCCTCACCATTGATGAATCGTTTGCAGGAGTGACACAGTCTGATTAGGTTCTGTGTCTGCGTCCCTCGGGTGAAGCGTAGTAACTCGAGAGGCAGTAAGGTCGATGTACGGCGGGCGAACTTTGTTGGCCTCCGGGATAGCAAAGGTGAGATGGGATTAGAGGTCGGTGGGGATGTTGAGGAAATGTGGAGTGCATTCCGGGGCCAGTTTATGATGCTGCAGTGTGGTGCCATACCCTCAAAACCGGTCACCCCTGCTTCAACGCAGCCTAAATGGTTCAATCGTGACCGCTTCGGCTATCCGAAATAGGAAAGCTGCGTATAGGAGGGCGAAGGCCAATCGTTCCCATGAGAACACTGAAGTGTATGTCCGCCTGTGTAGGGAAGTGAAGGCGAAGGTGCTGGCCTGGATAGTGTTCGATGTACCGCGACAGTCGTTGCCGATAGAATAGACAAACAGCGCGTTTAAGGCTCCTGGGCTAGACTAGTTTCTCCCCAGAGTGTTGCGGGACGTGCGCGACCAGGTGGCTCCCCACCTGGCTAGTCTTCAACAAATCGTTGGAGACGGGCCAGGTGCCTGGTGACTGGAGGGAAGCCAACGTGACCCCTATCCCCCTATTCATGGGATCACAAAAGTCCAGGGAACTATCGTCCCATTAATCTCACTTCAGTTGTAGGTACATTATTAGAGGGGATAATAGCGGATAAGATCGTTGACCATTTGGATTCCTACAAGCTGCTTGTGGACTCCCAACATGGGTTTAGACGGCATAGGTCGTGTCTCACCAACTTGCTCGAGTTTTTCCACGTCATGTTGGGTGAGTATGATAAGAGTAGGGCGATTGATATACTTTATCTCGACTTTCAGAAAGCCTTTGATAAGGTACCTCACCGCCGGCTAATGGCGAAAGTGCGCGCGCTGGGTATCGGTGGGGAAGTAGGTAGGTGGATTGAAAACTGGCTGAAGAAAAGGCGGCAGAGGGTTGTAATTAAAGGGGTTAGTTCGGGTTGGGCCTCGGTCACTAGTGTGGTTCCTCAGGGTTCCTCAGGGTTTCGTTTTGGGGCCACTGTTGTTTATCATTTACATAAATGATATCGACGGTGGCATCGTCAGTCGGATCGCCAAATTCGCTGATGACACGAAGCTTGGGGCCAATGTTGGGACGCCGGAGGCGATCGAGCAACTGCGTGCAGACCTAGGTAGGATAGGAGTGTGTTCCGGAAAATGGCAAATGCCATTGGCTACGCCAATCCCAAGTCGGACTACTCGATGTTGGGGAGTAATATCGAGGCGACTGATTTGGAAAAGGACTTGGGTGTGCTAATTAGCAGCGACCTTAAGTTTACGAAACTGCGTAGAGGTGTAAAAGAAAGCCCAGAAGCTGTTGGGTTATATCAGGAGGCAATTTCAGTTTCGGAACAAGGCGATTGTGCTCTCTCAGTACAATTCCCTTGTTCGGCCGCACCTGGAGTATGCTGTGCAGTTCTGGTCGCCCACCTTCAGGAAAGATATTGAGAGGCTGGAGCGAGTGCAGGCGAGGGCCACAAAATTAATCCCTTCCGTTAGGCATATGGGCTACAATCGACGGTTACGCGCCCTGGACTTGTTTTCGCTAGAAACTCGGAGGCTGCGCGGTCAACTCATCGAGGTTTTCAAGCTCTTACGCTGGTTCAACGATGTCGATTTTAGAAGCATGTTTAGTTTAAATGATAACCCAACTTGCAACAATGGTTGGAAGTTGGATTTGAAACGGTTTAGGACTAGTATGTGTAGGAATTACTTTACGTATAAGATCTGTGACACGTGGAACAGTTTACCTTCAGAAGTTGTGAACAGTTCCTCTGTGGATCATTTCAAGAAAAGGTTAGACCAAATCTTGCACACTATTTGAGTGTGTAGAAAATTTTCCGTGGCACCCGTTGCCATTGGTACCTCCTCGGTATGGGCCTTAAGGCCTTTTGAGGTACTTCTTTTCCTTGTAACTCTCTCTCTCTCTCTCTCTCTCTCTCTCTCTCTCTCTCTCTCTCTCTCTCTCTCTCTCTCTCTCTCTCTCTCTCTCTCTCTCTCTCTCTCCCAACATGGGTTTAGACGGCATAGGTCGTGTCTCACCAACTTGCTCGAGTTTTTCCACGTCATGTTGGGTGAGTATGAATAGAGTAGGGCGATTGATATACTTTATCTCGACTTTCAGAAAGCCTTTGATAAGGTACCTCACCGCCGGCTAATGGCGAAAGTGCGCGCGCTGGGTATCGGTGGGGAAATAGGTAGGTGGATTGAAAACTGGCTGAGGAATAGGCGGCAGAGGGTGGTAATTAAAGGTGCTAGTTCGGGTTGGGCCTCGGTCACTAGTGGGGTACATAAATGATATCGACGGTGACATCGTCAGTCGGATCGCCAAATTCGCTGATGACACCAAGCTTGGGGCCAATGTTGGGACGCCCGAAGCGATCGAGGAAATGCGTGCGGACCTAGGTAGGATAGGAGAGTGGTCCGAAAAATTGAAAATGCCGTTTAACTTGGGTGCAAGTTCATGCACATTGGCAACGCCAATCCCAAGTCAGACTACTCCATGTTGGGGAGTATCGAGGCGACTGATTTCGAAAAGGACTTGGGTGTGCTAATTAGCAGCGACCTTAAGTTTAAGGAACAGTGCGTAGAGGTGGAAAAGAAAGCCCAGAAGCTGTTGGGTTATATGAGGAGTGAATTTCGATTTTGAAACAAGGAGATTGTGCTCTCTCTGTACAATTCCCTGGTTTGGCCGCACCTGGAGTATGCTGTGCAGCTCTGGTCGCCTACCCCCAGGAAAGATATTGAGAGGCTGGAGCGAGTGCAGGTGAGGGCCACAAAGTTAATCCCTTCCATTAGACATATGGGCTACAATCGACGCTTACGCGCCCTGAACTTGTTTTCGCTGGAAACTCGGAGGCTGCGCTGTCAACTCATCGAGGTTTTCAAGCTCTTACGCGGGTTCAACGATGTCGATTTTAGAAGCATGTTTAGTTTAAATGATAACCCAACTCGCAACAATGTTTGGAAGTTGTATTTGAAACGGTTTAGGACTAGTGTGTGTGGGAATTATTTTCCCTATAAGATCTGTGACACGTGGAACAGGTTACCTTCAGAAGTTGTGAACAGTTCCTCTGTGGATCATTTCAAGAAAAGGTTAGACCAAATCTTGTACACTATTTGAGGGTGTAGAAAAGTTTCTCTGACACCCGTTGCCATTGGTACCTCGGTTACGTCGTCGATGCTCTAGGAATTCCAAGAATAACGATTCGACGTGTCTACCAACGTTATGTCGAGACAGGGGAGTACACCTGAAGACCAGGATCTGGAAGATCGCGCTGCACATCTGCCCGTGACGATCGTTTCATCGTCTTGAGTGTTTTGCGAGATCGTCGCTTGACTGCCACAAACGTCCACAATGAGCTGGAAAGGTCTCGAGACGTCAGTGTATCGGAGCGAACCGTTAAATGGAGACTTATGGAAAGTGGCTTACATGCTCGACGTCCAGCAATGGGCCCGGACTTGCTTCCACACCACCGCAATTCTCGTCTTGCTTTCACTTGTGAGCATGTCAATTGGACTATTGTCCAATGGGGACGAGTATTGTTCACAGACGAATCAAGATTTAATCTTCAAACATCTGATGGACGGGAAAGTGTGGAGAAAAACAGGAGAAAGATTCATCCAGTGCACTTTTACGTTGAGGGTTGCTTTTGGAGGATATTCGACGAATTAGTAATATAAGAGACATAGATGAACTACGCGAAAGAATTCTGCTCGGCTGGGAGAAGGTGTCTCAACGATGTGTAAAGAGGTGTATTGATCAGTGGCGTCCACGTATAAAGGCCTGGGTTGAGCAGGAAAGGGAATTAAGACGAACAACATGTTAAGGTAAGCATCTATGAAGTTTGGGAACTCTGGTCCCCTTACGTTTTTTAATATGACAGTTTACCTCTGAGGGGGGCCACTTTTTTTTAGCCACTTTTATTTACCCACCCTGAATATTCGGTACATCATAATATATATATATATATTAATATATATATATATATACACACACACACACACACACACACACACACACACACGGAGCTCCAATAAACCTTAGCCCCCCCGCCCATGGCCTAAACCATTAGAGGTACAGTAAAACTAAACATACCTTACAAAAGAAAATTTAATCCTGCATTTAATGAGAAACAATTAAAACTTGGTGTTCCCGCCATTGGCTTCCAAGACAGCCTGAATTCGCTTTGGGTAGCTTGCCAAAAGTGACGTGAATAGGTCTTGATCGTTACGCAAATTTGCTAAAACAGTTTCAATGTGTTGCGTCATTGTATCCTTCGAAAATCGATTTGCTGCAGGTTCTTGAAACAAGACATTCAACCTTGTCCTTTATAACTGATCCAATGTGTTCACAGACGTTCAGGTCAGGAGAATTTCCTGGCCATTCTTCATTTCCAAAGAAATCGATCTCATGGTTCCGCAACAACTGTTGAGTGGCTAATGCCTTAAAGCAGGGGGCCTTATCGTGCAGAAGTGTGACCTGATCGACATCCATAACATTGTTTGGGTTTTTTAGAAAAGAAATGACATGCTGGGATAGAATAATATCACGAAAATACTGTCCATCCCACCTCTGACCATTTGGCTTCAGCACCCACATGAGCTTCTTTGCAGTGAACAAAACAAACACACCAACACAGTCTGGACTTTTTAATAATTCGCGATAATGTTCATTGTCATCGATTTTATCTGGTGTTGTGGCCCACACTCGATCATTTTGGTAGTTAGGCCGACGTGTTACGTAAACAAAAAAAATTCATCGGAGACAGCTAAATGCATGAAATCATCCACATCCCAATCTTCAAGATAATGGCCAAACCACATTCTGTCATCGATGTTAAGTTGAGTTTTTCTTGGCTTTGGAAGTTCATGCCAAGGCTTTAAACCTTGCCTATGACGGTACTGTCGAATGATCTCACTACTAACGATCTTTCCTCTCAACACTTCGATCTCTCTAGAAAGTTTAGCACAGCTGTTTTTCCGCTTACGCGTACCGCTTTCAATGATGTCCTTTGTTTCCTGAGAGAGTGGCAAATTTGGGCGCCGAGATTTGGTTGTATCCATTTCACATTCATCCAAAGTTTTATTCCAATTTCTTTTGACGAAGTCCTCACTTCTTCGCAACTTTTTGGCAACCCATGAACATGTTATAAAGGTGGCTCCAGCATCACGAGCTTCCCGAAATGTTATTGCTCGTATGCGATTTATCACACGTTGCCTCTCGGAATCACCATTAATTGAGAAGCCATTATATTATCACTTTATCAGCTAGGCAGCGCTGTCCAACTGGCGGCCCGCGGAATGGACTTTTGCCAAATTTCATTTCTGAATTTTCTTCCCTATTTTGTCATTTCTAGTAGGGAGAACAACATTCAGGGGTTCCTAAGTCGTATTAACCAACAGTCAGTGGTGGGCACCGTTAACCAAAAGTTAACTTCGTTAACCGCTAATCCGTTAACCAAAAAGTTAACTTCGTTAACCGTTAAACCGTTAATTCGTTAAACATGTAACGGAAGTTACCGATAAACCGTTATTAACGTTTTTTATTATAAAAAAATGAAAAACACAATATATATATATTTTAATTTTCCCTCTTCTTCTCGTTCTCCATTTTGTCCATGAGATGCATGTTGCCCTTCATGAAAATTAGCATATCAAAGTTTTCATCAGACAGGGATGATCTCTTGGCCCTCAGGATGTCCTTGCCCATAGAGAACAAACGCTCCACTGCAGCACTGGAGGGGATGGCTGTGTTGAACTTGATGAACAAGTCCACCAACACTTGCTCACCCAAGA
This sequence comes from Bathynomus jamesi, assembly GCA_023014485.1. NCBI lineage: Eukaryota > Metazoa > Arthropoda > Malacostraca > Isopoda > Cirolanidae > Bathynomus > Bathynomus jamesi. The sequence continues at coordinate 16,430 of JAJOZX010013073.1, forward strand.
AGGCAGCATCTGTCAGCAAGTCCTTGGAGTTGGTCTCCAGCCAGGTCTTGACCAAGTTCTGGGCCTTGCCCTTGAGTGACCTGTGGCAGTTGGACTGCTGCTTCATGGCCTCTTCGACTGTACCCTCCATGCTTTTCCTCACCCTGGCGACCTTGGTGTTGTCATACTTGTCCAGCCAGGACATAAAGGATTAAGGTGAAAACGCTCCCATTGTAAGACATCAATTGACTTAATTTATGTCATCAAAGTGACATGAGAATTGAAATCTTACCTGATCAGTTTTATGGTTCTTGAAATGTATCAAGAGACTACTAATAAGGTACTCACAGACATATTATAAATATACATGACTTACTTGACGACGATTATTTTTAAATATTCACTAGCACAAACATGTTGCGCAAGAGACAGACTGCAAAGGAAACGAATGTAGTTATTTGTTGTAATTGTTACATATATATTATTGAAAGTGCCTTAAAATGCTCGTGATATTTCTTGAAAGAAGTTGAAACATTCAACTCAAATGGCAAATCTTTCCGCCTGATTTTACAGTCGACCATGTTTTGCTCAAACCAATGCCATAAATAACTACCATATTTGGTAAGACACAAATTGTGGCGACGGAAACAAATATATCGCCCGATTTTGCACTGCGGAAATGGAAATTCGTTCATCACTATTAACAGTGGCGGATTAATTGCGCACCTGCTCAGCACTGAAATAATAGAAACTTTTAAACGTTTATTTATGAATTTTTTGGGTTAACGGACTTGAGTTAACGGAAGTTAACTGTAACGGAAGTTAATTAGTCCGATAATGATTTTCAAAGTTAACTTAAAAGTTAAATCGTTAACGAAAAAGTTAACTTCGTTAATTAACGATTAACGGATTAACGGTTTTGTGCCCAGCTTTGCCAACAGTGTATGATTATAGGCAACATCTTGGCAGCGCTTTATAGAAGTTGGACAGCACTGAGCTAGAGTAATTTTAATACCTGCAATAAATAAAGAATTTTATATATTTTTAAATCACTAAAAACTATTTCGATATAAGTAAACATGTAAGCTGCAAATGGGGGGGCTAAGGTTTTTTTGGAACCCCTTATATATATATATATATATATATATATATATATATATATATATATAATATATATATAATCATAAATGCCCAAATTGGTCGAACATTTGTGTAAATTTTCGTTCGTGATAATTTTTTAACCACCCAAAAGGTCGAACAGGTTATATAATTTATATTTTAAAATTTTTAATAAGTTTCGCTTATGTTAAAGTAAGGGGGGAGGGGGGTTCTATAAGAAAGTTTAGAGAAAGCTCTTTTTTACCGTATACAATAATTATTTTTTAGAGTTTCAGCCGCCTTAGGATTTTAATTTTGAAAAACTCCAAGTCAAATTACTTCTACTTCGTGCTACTTCAGGATTTTACACCCCCAATTTTTGGTTTAGGTTTGGTTAACCTAGTTTAAGGTAACCTAACCTAAGCTAAATTGAACAAAAAATCTACAAAGTCGTAGCTATTTTCCGTGTAGGAGGAAAATGATACAAAAGATAGCACTGAATAGGAGCGAACATCTTTGCGCCATATATATATATATTATATATATATATATATATATCGATGAATTTCACAATTAAACACGTGAAATGAATGAATGATGTAAACCCACAAGGAAAAAAAATATTCCAAGGCCTTTCGTGTATTCAGAAGTACATTCCCTGACGAGGTGTACTTCTGAATACACGAAAGGTCGTGGAATAATTTTTTCCTTGTGGGTTTGCATATATATATATATATATATATATATATATATATATATATATATATATGGGATGAATTTCACACTTAAACACGTGAAATAAATGAATGATGCATCCACAAGGAAAAATAATTTTTTTTTTCTTTTTCCTTGTGGGTTTGAATCATACAGTATATAATAATATACACATACATAATGTCCGTGTGTGAAACACTGTATTAAAAGTCTCTCTCTTCTCTTGGTAATTTTAGAAAGATTCGCTAAAATACGCGATTGTATATTTTTGCAAAATTTAATATTAGCTTGGAAAAAAAATCAAATTTTTAATTTGAGATTTTTTAAAAGAAATATGAATACATTTACCTCCGCACTGAGGGTTCTTGAAAGACACGATTACTTCCACAGTTCCCGGGCAATGTTTATGAAAAGCATAAAAAATTACTAATTGCTGATGATTGTGGTTTTTGTTTTTGAAACTCCAAACAAAAACATAATATTACTAATTAGTAATTTTTTATGCTTTACAGAAATTTTACTTTTAGAAGAAATTTTTTCCACTATATATATATATATATATATATATATATATATATTATATATAATATATATATATATATATATATATATATATATATATATATATATATATATATATACTAAAAACCTTGGATCTTTGAGTGCCGAGATTCAAAGAAGGAAAAAGAGTGAACGCTAATGATGAAAAAATAAACGGAATATGAATAAGTTAAAACAAGCTTGCCGTGTATCTTGCTCCTGAAGAATCGATATGAGACAGAAGGGAATGACTTCCTTTCACGAACTGTGAGGGTTGAGACTTGGGTACACCACTTTGAACCTGAAACAAAACGCCAATCCATGGAGTTGCATCACACAGACTCCTCACGCAAGAAAAAGTTCAAATGGCTCCCTCTACAGGAAAGATTATGGCCACCATCTTCTGGGACATGAAAGGGGTGATTCTGGTGGACATTATGAAGAAAGGACAAACAATCAATCAACTCAGAGGCATATATTGCTACCCTACAGAGACTCCAGAAACGTATAAAGCGAGTTCGACCGGAGAGAAAAACTGGAAGACGTCGTCCTTTTGTACGATAACGCAAGACCACACAACAGTTCGCAAACAAGCGAGGCCATCACAAAAATGCGCTTGACTGTGTTACCCCCCCCCCCCATACAGCCTGGATCTGGACCTTCAAACTTCCATTTGTTTGGGCCATTGAAGGATGCTGTCCGTGGAACAAAGTTTCAGAGTGACGTTGAGGAGGTTAAGAGGTGGCTCCAGCGGAGGAACCCAGCGGACTTTACTAAAAAACCTAGATCGTTGAGTGGCGAGATTCAAAGAAGGAAAAAAGAGTGAACTCTAATGATGAAAAAAATAAACGGAATATGAATAAGTTAAAACAAACTTACCGTGTATCTTGCTCCTGAAGAATCATGCACCTGAACGGCGGGAGACCGAAGTTGAATACTTGCGACATTCAAGGAGTTGGTATACACATCCCCATGAATGGGTGGTCCGGTTTTCACAATTATTTATGTCGTTGTAAATTGTAAAAATGTTGTATTTGTTTTAGCAATAAAGGTTATTCACTTAAAAAATTCAATAAGTGTTTTATGGAAATGGGTAGTATTATCTAGGTAATCGGACGCAATATATGATAAATATTCGGCGCGACGGCTTTGGCAGGTTATGGTAAAATGATGCAACGATGAAATGATGACTTCTTGTACATAATAAATAAGTAAAAAATTCCTCAAAAGAAATACATGG
>JAJOZX010013073.1:22500-27500 GCA_023014485.1 Bathynomus jamesi
TACATAGGAAAAATTAAACGTTTGTTTTTATGTTTCAGATACCCTAAGAATATGCGTTTGACGTAAGATCTTGTTTACTGATGAAGCAAATTTTTACGTCAATGGAGAGGTTAATCGGCAAAACATACGTTATTGGAGTAATGCTAACCCTAACTGGCTGAGTCCGACGAAGATGCAAGGTGCCGGTAAAGTGATGGTGTGGGCCGGGATATGGGGTGACAGAATTATTGGACCAATTTTTGTCATTGGAAATCTTAATGCCGAAAGGTATCTTAACATGTTGCAAGAAGAGATTTTCCCATCCCTGCTAAACGAGGAAGGTAACTTCCCAGTTTACTTCCAGCAAGATGGAGCTCCACCTCATTATGGTCTTCACGTGCGTCGGTATTTGGATCAGCAGCAGTTTCCGGATGCTTGGATTGGTCGGCGTGGTCCTGTGGAGTGGCCTCCCAGATCCCCAGATCTCACCCCCTTGATTTCTATCTTTGGGGGCACTTGAAGGCCATGGTGTATCAGGAAAAGATACTAGACATAAATCATCTAAAGGAACGTATCACCAACGCCATTACAAGCATAACGTCAACTGTGCTAATGCGTGTTCATCAACAGTGGGGAACACGTATTGAAATGTGTTTTCAAAACAATGGCAACCATGTAGAGCATATTATATAAATAAAAATGGTTGTCCATAAAAAAATGTTTATTTTCCTATGTATGGAAACTTACGGCCCACCCTGTATATATATATATATATATATATATATATATATATATATATATATAATATATATATATATATATATATATAAACTGGCGCTGATAAGTATTCGTGCAGAGAAATATTTCAGTTATAATCGTCCTTATCTTTTGTACCATGCATACGAAAGTTATGAAAACAACCGTTCGTTTGGAAAATTTAAAAATAAAATAAATTAGTTTAACTTCAACATATACGGTAATGTAAAACGTCAAAAAATTTGAGGAAAAAAAGAATAAAATGCATACGTTTTCGTACATTTATTTACAAAATTAATACTGTTTGCCCACCGTAGGCTTGAAGAATTTAAAGTTTTTATCAGTAATTGGCTGTTTATTGATTAGAAACTGTTGGCAATTCTGAATTCAAGAATTTTCACTGTGAATCTTCATGGAAGATGGATGAATGTACGAGCCATTAGTAAGCAATGCGTCGTTGTAGTAAAGAGCTGTCTACAGATCTTAAGAGATCTGTTTATTGTTGCACATGAGTCTGGAAAGAATTATTATAGGAAGATAGGAGAATAACTTCGAATTCCATTTACGATTGTTGCTGCAGTTATAAAGAAATGGAAAAGCTTTAGAACAATCAAAACTCTACCAAGGTGTGGACGACCTTGCAAGATTTCAGAACGTACAGCTAGAAGGATTGAAAGAATGTCTGCTGCGAATCCACGAGTGACTGCGGGTGATATCTGCCAAATATTAAGACTGTCTAAGATCGATGTCCATCCCTCAACTCTACGTCGTACATTGAGAAAGAATGGTCTGCATAAAAGAGTTGCACGAAGAAAACCTCTGCTACGAAAAGCGCTCAAAAAAGCTCGTTTAAAGTACGCCAAGAATCGTCAAAATGATGGATTTGCATTCTGGAAGAAAGTACTTTGTACAGATGAGAACAAATTGAATTATTCTGGAACAGCGAGCAACGGTATGTTTGGCGAAAATTAAATACTGCATTCGAGGTGAAAACATTCTTCCTACGGTTAAACATGGTATTGGTAGTTTGTTTCTTTGGGGATGCTTTTATGCTCGTGGTTCAAGAAAGCTTGTTCTTGTTGACATCAGTGCAATCTTGAATTCGAAGAAAATTCAGTAAATTTTACAAGAAAATGTATTGCCTTCAGTTCGAGAGTTGCGAATGGGTCGCATTTGACTACTGCAACAAGATAATGATCCAAAACCTAAAAGTAAGAGCACCATGAAATGGCTTCAACAAAAGAATTTGAAGCTTCTCGAGTGGTCCAATCAAAGCCCAGATCTCAATTTAATCGAGAATTTATGGTTTGATTTGAAAAAAAGGTGTCCGCAAGAGAAACCCTTCAAATCTGAATGAATTGCAACAATTTCTTGTTAAAAAAATGAGCTAAAATTTCAACCGAGATGTTGAAACCCTGTAGAAAAATGCCCAAAACGAATCATTTAAGTCATTCAAGCAAAAGTTGGACACACAAAATATCAAATAATTTTGTTAGTAAATACTGTATACAAAAACTTTTGCATTTAAACTTTTATTTTATTTTCCTCAAATTCTTTGATGTTTTGCATTAAATGTTGGAGTTAAACTAAATTTTTTTTATTTGCTAAATTTTTCCAAATGAACATAAACTTTTTATAACTGTACTGTACTGTACTGTGCAATGAGTGTGCCTGGTACAAAAGATAAGGACGAATATAAATGAAATATTTCTCTGTACGAATACGTATGAGTGCCCCATATATATATATAATGTAGTGGTTAGCGTTGTTGACTACGAATCCACCGGCCCCAGGATCGAGACCCGGTGACGGCAGGCAGCACGCAGCAAACCCAGCTGTTCATCCTTCCACACAATAAAAGTTGGTTGGTAGATAAATGGTACCCTGGGTAGTAGGGTGTGTCAATTTTGGGGGTAAAATGACTAAATTGAAAATCATGCGATTTGGTAGCAATTTAATGTAATCATTTGACATACAAAATAATATCCTTGCTTCAAAAACAATAAAAAATAACTCCTACCTACATCAATTTTAATTAAAAAATTCCATTTTTTCGTAAATTCGTAACAAAATAACAAATGTGCGCAAACATCCTATCAACATTTAAAGTGGCAATAAGATATCATTCAGAGTCTTTATTTGAAAGTAACCAATGCAGTCATGTCCTTTTTGCTGCGGTTCCTTGACATCAGCATTCGGCTTGCTACTTGCGTTTTGATGCAGCCTTCTCGCCTCTCGTGACTGTAAACTTGACTAGCTGCTTCTGTGACCATTTTCACACATCTCTCCACACACTGAGTGTGAGAAGGCCACTTTGGCACTTGCATTGGGGCCTCTTTAAGTTGTGTTAAATCTTTGTTTGTTATACATGTCAGTGGTGGCTCCAAAACTTCCGAACTCACGTCAACTAATTCTGACAATTTCGTGGCATTGACGTTTATCGGAGGTTCCTTCCTTGTCTGAACAGAGCAGTCTCCCAGCTGGTCATCATCTAGTGATGTTCCTCTAAGCTTTAGAATGATTTTCTACAGCCTCAGTTCGCTCTTTGGTACATTGGCTGCAGAGTATTGCTTGCAAAACTGCCTCTGGCCTAGCATACCAAGCGGAGCTTCTCACCACAGGTAACACGATGTCCACCACTACTTTCCTTTGGGTTCTCAGTAGCTGTAATTGAAACAAGATGTGGTTGGGCCCCTCCATCCACATTGGATTAAGTTTACATTGAACCAGTGAGGAAGATAAAACCCAATAATAAATTCAACAATCAACATCAAATTCTGTAGCATTTTGCCCTTCAGTGCATGTTTGGAAACCCAAATCCTGCAGGAACGAATCGCTGTAGTTAACCAACGACTGTGACTTACGGGTCCAATCTCCAAGAGAGCCAGATTTTGAGGCAACTCTCCTGATCTGATTGCTTGAACAATACGATAAGCGTAAGATTGATTCGTGCTGAGGTCTTTGATAACTTCTTCAGACAACACTGGAAGGGGAGGGCCTACTTCGACCTTTGGAAATTTTGTATTTGTTTCTAATTCCGTTGCTTCATCTAGCATGTTGCCAAGGGGGCCTGACCACTTGTTGTTGCACTTTGTAGGACCATCAAGTTCCTGGATGAGACGACGAAGAGGTAGTTCTTCTGTGTGCAAATCACATACAATCCAAACAAGCCTTCTTCCAAGTTTTTTCTCTAAATGCGTCATAACACCGCCCTGCCATCCAGTGTTCACCGCAGTTGAGTCTCCACCAACGGCCTGCAGTGAACTGTCAAGTCTTCTTTCTTGAAGCCAACATATTATTTGATCAGCAATTACCTTTGCATGTTTCTTGCCTTCTACTTCTGCTTCAGGAACAAAGTGAAACAAATAGCGGCCACCAGGTTCGGAACACACAGAGTAGTGTTCTTCTTTGATGAGACCGGGAAACTTTCTGTCCATTCCCTCTACCTCTAGGAGAACTTTTGTGTCATCTCTTCTTCCATCAAACAAAAGGCAAGAGAGACCTTCCTCCTTCAAATCTTTTCATGCTGATCAGATATTTCCTTCATTATTTTTCTTGTGCTTTTCTTATCTTATTATGATCTATCACTAAGGATGTATCCTCTCGGCTGATGAGGCCTGCATCTATCCAAGCGGCAGTGGCAATCTCTGCAGTCTCTCGTAGCCCCGTATGGTGGCGAATACTGGCAAGGGCAATGTTTGAGATGTCTTTAGTGTTGTATTTCATTCTCTTCGGCGAAGGTTCAGATGGCATTTTGGAGCTATCATCTGATGTTGCTTCTTTCTGTTCATCTGAAGAGCTTTCAAAGAAGTGAGAAACCTCTTGATAGATCTCTTCATCCCTTTGGGTGGCTTCTTCACTCTTCTTTTTCTTCCTTTCTTCCCTCTCGGATTTTCTCTTTTTTCTTAGCAATAACAATCTGTTTTTTGGTTTCTGAATAGTCTGCCGAACCAATCTGCATACTTCCCTGGCCTCCTGCCTTTGTTCTCTGCGCCTTTATGAAAGCCAGCTCCAAAACAGGGATCTTCTTCTCACGAGGACAGCGACAATCAATGTGAGGGTGAGGTTCTCTTCTGCATGAGGGAGAACAATTGGCTTCAGAACACAACTCTCTGGGACACTGACAGTTAAAAATGTCAAGAAGAATATCAAGTGTGTGCAGAAATTAATTTTTCTTTGCTAGTTTTCCTTTACCAAGTGATGTCTCAACTGCTTTGTGCCACAGCTTTGTTAATTTTAGCTCAATAGTTCTATACTGATTGAGT
>JAJOZX010013073.1:32500-96113 GCA_023014485.1 Bathynomus jamesi
CGATCGCTTCGGGCGTCCCAACATTGGCCCCAAGCTTGGTGTCATCAGCGAATTTGGCGATCCGACTGACGATGCCACCGTCGATATCATTTATGTAAATGATAAACAACAGCGGCCCCAAAACGGAACCCTGAGGAACCACACTAGTGCCCGGGGCCCAACCCGAACTAGCCCCTTTAATTACCACCCTCTGCCGCCTATTCCTCAGCCAGTTTTCAATCCACCTACCTATTTCCCCACCGATACCCAGCGCGCGCACTTTCGCCATTAGCCGGCGGTGAGGTACCTTATCAAAGGCTTTCTGAAAGTCGAGATAAAGTATATCAATCGCCCTACTCTTATCGTACTCACTCAACATGACGTGGAAAAACTCGAGCAAGTTGGTGAGACACGACCTATGCCGTCTAAACCCATGTTGGGAGTCCCCAAGCAGCTTGTAGAAATCCAAATGGTCAACGATCCTATCAGCTATTATCCCTTCTAATAATTTACCTACAACTGAAGTGAGACTAAGGACGATAGTTCCCTGAACTTTCGTGATCCCCTTTCTTAAAGATAGGGGTCACGTTGGCTTCCCTCCAGTCACCAGGCACCTGGCCCATCTCCAACGATTTGTTGAAGACTGTAGCCAGGTGGGGAGCCACCTGGTCGCAAACTTCTCGCAACACTCTGGGGAGAAACTGGTCTGGCCCAGGAGCCTTAAACGCGCTCAGTTTGACTATTCTATCGGCAACGACTGTCGCGGTACATCTAACACTATCCAGGCCAGCACCTTCGTGCCTCACGCCTGGCTCGGGGATGACGCGGGTATCCTCCCTGGTGAACACTCCCGCAAAGTACTCATTAAGCACATTAGCGATGTCCGCGTCGGAGGTCCGCAGAACGCCGCTTCCGTCCTTTAACGGTCCTATCATGCTTCTGATGGGCTTTCTACTATTAACATAACTGAAGAATTCCTTAGGGTTCCCCTTGCAGAGGCTTGCCACCCGTAGTTCTTCGTTACGTTTCGCTAGCCTAACCTTCGCCTTCACTTACCTACACAGGCGGACATACGCTTCAGTGTTCTCGTGGGAACGATTGGCCTTTGCCCTCCTATACGCTACTTTCCTATTTCGGATAGCCGAAGCGATGTCACGATTGAACCACTTAGCTGCGTTGAAGCAGGGGTGACCGGTTTTGAGGGTATGGCAGCAGACTGCAGCACCATAAACTCGTCCCGGAATGCACTCCACACTCCCTCAACATCCGCCAACCTCTAACCCCATCTCTCTACGCTATCCCTGAGGCTAACAAAGTTCGCCCGCCGGAGATCGAGCTTACTGCCTCTCGAGTTACTACGTTTCACCCGAGGGACGCACACACGAAACCTAATAAGACCGTGATCACTCCCGCCCAATGATTCGTCAACGGTGAGGCCAGTGACGAGGTTGTCTTCGGTCGTGAATACTAAGTCTAGAACGCTTTCGCCTCGTGTAGGCTCGTTGACCCACTGAGTGAGGAAGTTCTCATCAGCAAAGTCAACTAGCCTCCTCCCTTCAGCATCGGCAGTCCTGTTTTCCCACTTTATGCCGCGACAGTTGAAGTCTCCTAAAACTACACACACCCTATCCCCTAGCAGGCTACTGAGTTCGGTGTACAGGGCTGTATCCTCCTCGAGGAGGAGATGCGGAGGTCTGTACACCAAGATTAACCTATAGTTCGTCCCTCCCACGTTCAGATCGACCCAAGCAGCTCCCGTTCCGACCGGAACTGGCAGTCAACCGGACTCAACGTGTCCCTGACGTATATTAGTACCCCACCCCCCTCCCCACGGGTGCGGTCTTTGCGAAACATTCTATACCCGGGAATTTCGAACTCCCCAACGTAGTCCCTACGATCACTATGAATCCAGGACTCGGTGATAGCAACGATATCCTGGTATTCTGATGCTAAGAGCGCCCGTAGCTCGCCAAACTTGTTCCTGATCGACCTAGCATTAAAAACCACTGCACGGAGGGAGCCTCCCCTATTCTGACCGCCCCCTAGCACGACCCGTTTCCCGAACAGCCAGGGCTGTCGGGAGTTGAAGAGCCCCTCACTAACGAGGGGACAATCTCCGCAGGAGCCTGAGTCCCCTCCAACGTGGAAGGAGAGTCACTACCTGCTGTTAGAGGGGGACTAACTACTGGGGAAGGGTGACTAGCTGAGAGAGAGAGAGAGAGAGAGAGAGAGAGAGAGAGAGAGAGAGAGAGAGAGAGAGAGAGAGAGAGAGAGAGAGGGTGTGTTTTCATAAATATTTCATATTTAGGTTTAAAGTTTTAATACCTTTGGTACCTTTCGTTTATAAGGTCATGTGAAAGGTTATTTCTTGGGAAGCTTTTGCTTGCTGGTACAAGATTCTTGGACTCAGGCGTTTGGTTTTTATCGTCACACAACTTTTCTGACGAAGGTTTTCTTGATACCTACGTCCTCGATTGCTTAATTCAGTGAAAGTGACTTTCTCTCAGTCTACAGTTGCAATTCATCCCCTGTATGGCCTCGTTCTTTCCTCACTTAAAGGTACCGTAAAGACTCCTTCGCTTGCCTGTGTAAATAAATGGACCTATACCCATTACTCATTTCATCGACAAAACCAAAACATCGACACTAAGAAACTAACAACCTATCTTAATCTAACCTGATAATAACATCGATATAATGTGAAGTCGATCAGATGTCATAAGACCGAAATTAGCCGTTCTATCGTGCCTGTATCGTTGCACTTTGTATCTTTTATCGAGCTAACACTTTAAATAAGCAATCAATTACTATTGCACAATTTTATACAATTTATTATATGTTGTTCCAACTTCACACTTGTGTTCTCAAACTTAGTTAATTCACAACATATCAATAATTCTTTCGTAATTTTGTTTTACGTTTCTGTTGCATCTTTGTTGAGTGCCATATCGTATCATATCAATCATTTGCATTGTCTTTCACTCTAATTAACACCATCCCAGTAACTGTTACTTTACCAGTGCACATTCAATTGAAACTATTGTAATATTATTATTATTCACTTCAACATTTATTTGTTTTGTTAATTAAAAGAAAAAAGTATCTGATTTCCTTGTTTTGATCGAAAGATCAATGGTGACACCAAATAGTAATTTACAATTTCATTCTCATTAATTCAGCATTGTATCAGGTTGTAACATATATTCTGCTCGATTAGAAAACGGATGATATATAATAGAATAACCGCAAGATAATGTGAAATAGTTTTAGAAATGTTGCAAAATACACACGGCGACAGGTTCGCACATGTTTTATCACGGTACAGAATTGTAGTGAATACTCTTATTTTAGTTTCAAGATAAATGTTAATTTTACCGTCTTGAATTTCGGAATAGCTATAAATTCATTTTAAATTAGTTACCCATCATAATTCAATTGTAAACCACATTAATACTAATTTTATGTATACTGTATTATTTTATTGTATGTAAACATAATTAATTATATATCACAACTGTCAGTTAATTATTTATATTCAAATAATTATTTTAATCTAATACCATGTCCATTTTGCAAATAAATAATAGAAATCCAAGGGTTATAGTTTCCATCCTTGGTACTGTCGCAGTTTCGCCTAACGGACTCAATACGGCTAGTGAGATAATCACTGGTTGGCACTTAACCAGCGGCAGTGCTTATGGCTACATCATCCAGGTTAACCTATACCGGATAGATGCGCTACGGTCCCAAGCCGTAGCTTGCCTAGGCCCAACGACGACGACGACGAAAACCAACAGAATGATACAGAAGGAAAAGTTAGGAAAAGTAGTGGAGGTTGGAAAATGGGTTCCGCATGATTTGTCACGAGCGAATCTTCAACATCGAATCGATATTTGCACATCACTGCATTCTCGGCAACTGCAAGCACCGTTTTTGAATCGGATCGTCACTGGGGATGAAAAATGGGTCCTCTATAACAATATTAAGCGTCGACATTAGTGGCTTAGCCGTGAAACAAAGCCTGAACCTCAGCCAAGGAATGGACCCCATCCAAAGAAAATTTTGCTCTGCGTTTGGTGGGATATGCAAGGAATTATTCATTTTGAACTTCTGCCAGATAACCAAACAATCACAGCTGAAGTCTACTGCCAACAACTCCAACGATTGAAGATAGTATTACAAGAAAAACGATCCGCATTAATTAATCGTAGAGGTGTTCTATTCCACCAGGATAACGCGCGCCCTCACACTGCTCGAATCACCACTGCCCAATTGGAGGCATTCGGTTGGAAAAAAAAGGTGCACCTTATTCTCCGGACATCGCACCTTCAGACTACCATTTATTCAGAAGTCTACAACACCATCTAGATGGACAAAAGTTACAATCCAGGGAAGTTATCGAAAACGAAGTGATCGCTTTTTTTAACTCGAAACCAAGGGATTTCTTCGAATGTGACATAAAAAAAATTTCTACAGGTGGAAGGAGGTTATAGAAAAAGAAGGGAATTATATTGGATTAATTTGACATTGTCATTTAATTTTTGTTGCGAATAAACTAAAAATTCAAGCAAATTTGTTCTTATAAGTCATTTATTTTTTGTTCTGAATGAACTAAAAAATTGAGCAGAATATATGTTACAACCTTATATTTCCAAAATCAGTCGCCAATTAAAGTTTTCTCTCTCTTAAGTCAATGGGTTGACGGTCCTACAAGGGGTAATAATAAACTAGACCTCATATTTACGAACGAAGATGACCTAGTCTCTAACCTGATATTGGTGAAAATTTGAGTAACAGCGATCATAATTTGATTAGGTTTGACCTCAGGGTTCCAGTTAATACACGCGAAAAGACTCGTGAAAGACTAGATTTCGAGAGCAAATTTTGAAAGCTTCCGAAGTAGTTTAGACACACTTGAAGTTCTAATAAATGAGGATGTCAATGTCACCTGAGCTCATACAGGGATCAATTTCAGAATATTACAGAACACTTTTATACCCACTAAAATAGTTTCCTTGTCAACGAAGTTGCCGAAATGGTTTAACGACGAAATTAGTAGTGCTATTACGGAAAGAAATAGAACCTACAAACTACTTAAGTCGCATTTCAACTAGACTAATTCAGAAAACTATATAAACCTACGTAGGAGGGTTAAGTCCTTAATTAGATCAGCCAAACGTGAAGAAGAAGAAGAAGAAGAAGAAGAAGAAGAAGCTAGAGTTGCCTCACTCTGTAAAGTTAACCCTAAAGAATTTTTTGCCCATGTTAATAGCAGAAAGCCAATTAAAAATTCTGTAGGCGCCCCAAAAGACAGAAATGCACTGTGCAGAAGTCGAAAAGAGGGCCTTAAAAATATTAGGTTATATTAAAAGACAGTTCCAGTTTCGGAACAAGGAGACTGTAATGTCCCTTTATAATTCACTAGTCAGACCTCAACTGGAATACTGTGCACAGTTTTGGTGTCCATCCCTTAGAAAGGACATAGAAAGGTTAGAAAGAGTACAAGCAAGGGTTACAAAATTTATCCCTTCAATGAGAATGCAAAGCTACCAACGGAGATTGGAGCGCCTAAATCTGTTTACCTTAGAGACGAAGAGGTTGCGCGGTCAGCTTATTCAAGTCTTCAAGATGCTCAATGGAATAGACAGGGTAGATTACAGAAACTTATACTCGCTTAATGTCAATCCGACAAGAAATAATGGGTTTAAACTGGAACTAAAGACATTTAGGACCTCTGTCTGCGGGAATTTCTTTTCCTATAAAATAGTTAATATCTGGAACCAACTTCCCTCAGAGGTTATTGCAAGCCAAAGTGCAAATGTGTTTAAAAATAGGCTAGACAAAGTACTGAATACTCTCATAGTTTAAGACTAAAACATAACAAAACTCTGCAGGAGTTCGCTTGCACGGTGTCTCTGTGAGCATGCTAAATATAGAGCTATTTATATATTCTCCACTTTCCTGTAAAATTTCCTTGGCTACTTTTCCAGGGTCAAGGTATTTTCTTCAACCTTTTTCCGTACCTGCCTCTGTCAGGGAGGGAGCGGAGGGTAGGGAGAGAGCCTTCTACTTTTCTATCCAGTTTTCTACTACTGCTAGGATAGTTGAAAGAAAAATAAACTTGTTTAATAACAGGAACCTCCCAGAGTGGACCGGAAGGTCTTTGAGGCTTCCTCTTGTCCTTGTAACTCACTCTCTCTCTCTCTCTCATATATATATATATATATAGTAGACCTAGTTTTAGCCGTTTAAGGTGATAATGATTTAATTGTATGCAACGATTGATTAAGGCAATGACTGACTGATTTATAATGATAGGCTATTTGAGTAGATCCACCATACTATTGGAAGTGACCGAAATGGCAGCGAGGGTCACCAGCTTGATTTACGATCAAGCAAATTAATGTTAAGGTTATAAAAGACACCTTATGGGTTTTGTAGTTTATTATGAAAATAAATCCGTTATTTTATTCACTGTGATATAACAAAGAATTTACAGTAATTGGTAGTTTTACGTTATGCTTATGGCATAGGCTTAGCTAATAAGATGAAATGTTAATAGCTTAATTGACACGTAATAATGTACTCATTAATGGTATGTAAATGGCATGCGATGTGGAACATTGAATGGGCCTAGTTAATGATATAAAGAATGCACGTGCGTTTGGTACATTGAATGGAAAAACATGACACTGATTAAGTAGGCTAAATGATTGCATGGATGCACATAGAATAACTGATGTGGCCTAATAATAATGGATTGAAATGCTTGCACAAATATCATTTATATATAAGAACATTATGTGATGTTAAATGATTACGTCGAGAGAATATTTATTTAACACACAAATATATGACTTGAACATAATGACGGATGATACGCGGAATAACGGTATAAAAATGACACTTGAATTGGATGACAGGCCTACTGCGTTATTAACGGGAGTCAATGGACGCGTGATTACACACTTTGGGAGTATAGCCTACCGTTCGGCGGTAGGCTAATGTAGGCTTCACAAGAGTACTTAGAATAGGAGGTACTTATCTTATGGTGACGTAACCTTTGTTGAAGGCGGGTTGAAGACGAACCTATTACGCAGATTCTAGTTGTCGTTGTGCGTTAAGCCTCTTGAGATGATGAATGTAGGCTTAGTTCGGAAGCCTGAGGTGATGTTACTTCTCGAGGTGCAGGCGTAGGCCTGGGATGCTGAATATATCTCGAGGAAGGTGGAGAAACTTGAAGGCCTACCCGGCAAACCGCAGGCCCGAAGTGATTCCGGTTGGGCCTCGAAGGATTGCTTCTGCAGGCGGTCTGTAGATCTTACGTGAAGACAAATTGTAGGCCCTGAAGAAAGTAGCGGCCGTGGCCCCCGGCCAGGGGGCAGGAAAGCGGTTGGTGGACGTTCGATGGTGAGCGTACGGTGAGTGAGAGTGAGGAAGAATGAGCGTGGGTGCTCTCTTTTATACGCTGGTCCTGTGACGTAGAACTGTACCAAATCTTAAGACGCTTTGTCCACGCGTCTTTTAGTTGTTAACGGTTTTCGTTCGCTCCCATTGGGAAGAAATAGACGCTCCATTGTTTGACTCTTGCCCACGTGTTTTTTCCAAGTTCTTTGATGATAGCGTGGAAGTAAAGGATCTGTCTATTTGTTGGTCTATTTCTTGTCGATCCGCTACATATATATAATATATATATAATATATATATATATATATATATATATATATATATATATAGAGTGGCGTATCAAGGGAGGGGCGAGAGGGGCGACCACCCCGAGCGGCACTTCCCGAGGGGCGGCAAATTACTGTCAGGCGGGCGCAGTATGCAAAATTTTGGGTTTTTATGTTTTAAAATGCAACCCTCCAAAAAATTATATCTCATCATTGTCGCGCGTTATTTGTGTACAAAATATCCATGGTTTTGATGAAAAATCATCATTAAATGCTATATATGCCACCTTAATGCCACTATTTCCACAAATAGTTGCGTTAAATTTTCACATCGGAAAGGTTGCCAGCCCTATTTTTCAGACTTTCCCTATATTATTTAGGTTAGGCTTTGCTGTAATTGCCAGCTGGGCTAGCTGGCAATTCTGGAAACTTTTTGGAGTTAATAAAACTAATGGGCAAATATGACCCAGTAATTAGGGAACATCTTACAAAAATACGAATGACTGACAAGATATCCACTACGTATTTGTCACCTAACATTCAAAATGAGTTCATCACACTAATCGGCTGTAATGTTCGAAAATGTATAATTGATAATGTGTCTAGTGCAAAGTACTTTGCAATAATTTTCGATAGTACACCAGATATATCGCATATTGATCAGATGTCTCGGGTAATTCGCTATGTGTCGATTAAAGATGGTAATGTAGAGGTGAAGGAATCCTTCGTTGATTTTATTAAATTAGAGGGGAAGACTGCTGAGGCAGTTACTGATCTCATTGTCACTAAGCTCCGTGAGGATGGGCTGGATATCCAGAATTGTTATGGTCAAGGGTATGACAATGCTGCTACGATGGCAGGTATTCATCTTGGAGTTCAACGCAGAATTCTTGATGTTGGCAAACACGCTGTTTTCATTCCTTGCAATAACCACTCGCTGAACTTGGCTGGAGTTCATGCCGTGGGACTGAGTCCTAATGCTGTAACTTTCTTTGGAACAATTGAACGAATTTTCGTCTACTTTTCTTCCTCTACTCATCGTTGGGATGTCTTAACAAAACATTCCCAAATCACTGTCAAGCGAGTCTCTGATACGCGGTGGAGTGCTAACTATGATGCTGTTTCTAGTCTTAAGAAGAACTTGACTCACGTTGTTAGTGCCTTGGAAGAACTGAGTGAAGGGGTCTCCGAAAATCTGGACACAAAGGGCGATGCTGAAGCTCTGTTGACCTCCATCAAGTCATACATATTCATTGTGTACTTATTTTTCTGGGATCCAGTGCTGAAAGAAATGAATGATGCTCAGCTATATTTTCAAAGAAAGGGACTTGCTTTGGACCAGTGTGCATTAAAAATGAACTCTTTATCCGTGTTTTTCACTAATGAACGAGAGGCAGTAGTATCAAACGCTGCAGATGCCGCAGAAGAGTTCTGTAATGAAATGGATATCAGTATAGACCGCAGAGTCAGGAGACGGAGAAGAATGCCTGGAGAGCAAGCTCGTGATGCTGGATTGACCGTGCAAGAGGATGTACGCAGAGAATTTTTTGAAATCATGGATCGTTTATTAGCAGAAATTGAAAAACGCACAGTTTGTCTTAAAACATGAATGATCGCTTTGAATTTCTGTCTCCTTCGTACCTTTTGAATCAGTCCAAAGATGAAGAAATTAATACCAAGGTCAATATTTTTTCTTCCATCTACAATGACATTAATCCAGGAAGTCTACTGGAAGAAATAAAGCGTTTGCGCAGACATTTGCTCAGTTTCGAAAGCATAAGCGTCGACGATGATCCAAAGAACTGGGATATGTTAAAACTACATCAGTGGATCGTTAAATGGGATCTAGTGGAATCTTTGCCTCATATAACAATTGCCCTCCGGATCTGTCTAACTACATGCATGTCCATGCATGTCTGTTATGAAAGTCCGAAAATTTAATTAGGCATTATACATTATATAGTTATTGTTAAAATTATGTAGTGTATTATGTACGGTACATTATGTAGTATTGTTAAAATTGAAGTTGCTTTATTTAAGTTTTTCTTCCAATAAAAGTTTTGTTTAGAAGTGTATTTTTGTAAAGGAATTGTTTTTAAAATTGAAAATTGTTGCAGGGGGAGGGTCGGCGTTGGCGTTGGCATTTTCGCCCCGAGCGGCAAAAGGTATTGGTACGCCTCTGTATATATAGAATGATAATGTGTGTGATGAATTTCACAAATGAACACGAAATAAATAATGATGCACACCCACAAAGAAAAAAGAAATTCAAAGATCTTTCGTACATTCATTGATTTGTCACTCCCTGACAAGATATACTGTTGAATACACGAAAGGCTTGGAATCGCTTTTCATTTTTCATTGTGGTAATATATAATAATTAATAATGAATGAACCAATCAGTGCTTGAGACATTTGTAGTTACAACTTAAGTGTAAGATGAAAGGTTTAACATTTTTCACGTTGATTATCATTCTACCCATACACCCATTTCAAGGTACGAGCAGCATTACCAAGCACAATGCTCCGTGTTATCCCATTCCAAAGAATATCCAAAGCCCTATTCGTTTTCGCGCAATTTTCGTTAGTTTGTATTGCAAACACCTCCAGTTATTAATATTAGTCCAGGTGCATAATTCTTCACGAGCAAGATGCACTGTAAGTTTGCGTTTCCTCCCCAAAGCAGCATAAATTTACCTGTATCAATTACAATTATATTCGTACTACCCTCCCAGGTTTGCTCCACATAAACTGGACCGAAAAAGACAAGTAATTGCAATAACAAATTTTCCATATATAGACTTGTATTTTTACTTGTCTTTTTCTGTTCAGTTTATCTTCATCAGAGTTCATTTGTTTTCTCCTTCATTTAATTTTGACATTGAAAGAGCCTACGTTTACAATTAATATTATTTAATTTGAACTCAGTTAATCTACTTTAGTTAATCTACTTTATCCTGATAATAATAAAAGGAAATAATTATATATATATATATATATATATATATATATATATATATATGTGTGTGTGTGTGTGTGTGTATGTATGTATGTATGTGGTGACATTCCAGAAATTCCTTTTTTGTTTCCTTTCCTCACGACCAGAAAAAGAAAACGAGGTGGTGAAATCCAAATATTTGGACGGAAGCACGAATGAAAATTAAGATTGCTGGATGATTAATGGAAAAATCGCGCGAAATTTCCGTCATCAGAGCCCGGCTACAAAAGCGTCAATCCACTTCAATTCAACACACACTGCTCTCCGACCTTCGTCTCTGAAACTCCGCTCAACTCTGCTATAGTCGACGGCGATCTGCAACCTCGCTTGACCCCCTTCGTCCGACTTTCCATTCACTCAACATCCGCCCATTCGACCTTCGAATCTCAGCCCCGTTCAACAAGAATTCCATCACTGTTGCAAGCCTGCAACCACTTCGCCGCCGTAATCGCCTTCACTTCCACAAACTCAGTTCGTCTTCAAGCATCATCATTTATCCTGCTCATAGGCTCTCGCGTCTCACAGCCTATACCCATTATATAAACTCAGGTCTGTCACCTTTTTGCATAGGCCCAACTCATTTGGCCTTCTGTGTTTACAGCGTCGTACTACGCTACTTGTTATATAGCCTATAAATCTAGACAAACTCTCAGCTTAACTGCATAGGCTATATGAAGTGTTCTTCCAATACCGACAAATTGGACTCTCATATTTTACGTTAATGTAATACCGCCACCTTATTTTTCTTAATTAAACAAAACCTACAAAGCCTTTTTATCTCCTTTATTAAACACACTATTTATTTGGTCCAAAGACCAAATCTGTGACCCATTAAAACTCCTAAATTAACTCGATTACATTTATTATAGCGGGCCTACTATCAACAGGCCACACACACACACATATATTGTAATGTATGGGAACAATATAATAAGGTTAATTAATTACTGGTTATAAATTAACCCACAAACAAAATTGATCATGCAAACAGAAAATTGTATGTATAAATACCAAACTGAAAGCTACGCGAAGTTCCAATAAAGAATTAAAGAATTATTGTTCGTCAAAATGGCGAGGGGCATTTTCGTATAGGTTCGGGTATAAACGAAACAATTTGGAAATTCTTAAGTACATGGAATTTAAAACATGCATGTTAAATACTCGTAATTTAGGGAAAAAGACACGAATTCAATTGTCTATTTCTGAATAAGTTCGGATAAAAATAATGTATATAGGTAACCAGAAACTAGGAAAATAATTAATGTAAAAATTACATTAAATTGGAAGGAGGCACGTGGGTTTCCGCGTTCACCCCAAACAAAGAAAGGAGTTATAAAATTTAGTGTTCGTTCATGTATAAAATGAGAAAAAACTCCGTTCGAATTAGATTGTGACATTATTAACCAGTTAATGGCAGGTTAAAATTACACCTTCTAAAGGTTAGTAATCCTTATAAAAATAGGATGAATCGAAAGAGAATTTATGTAGGTCATCGTGCGCCCGACAGAGCGACTACCATACGCCACTTTCTGGAATAGTCGTATATAAAAATCAAATTGTATTAAAACGGAAAACGAGAATTAAATTTATATCAAATTACTCTTTACCTATTGCCGAATAACGTAGCATAAATTATGTTAGTTAAAAAGATGGGATAAATGTATGCATTAAAAAATATAAATTCGAAGCGGGAAGATGCCCAAAAGTTAAAAAGGGAAACTCGTAGCATCAGTGCATCTCAGAGCGTGAAAAAATAAAGTTCACTCTCACAAACCCTCTGTTGA
Organism: Bathynomus jamesi; assembly: GCA_023014485.1. Lineage (NCBI taxonomy): Eukaryota > Metazoa > Arthropoda > Malacostraca > Isopoda > Cirolanidae > Bathynomus > Bathynomus jamesi. The sequence goes on from JAJOZX010013073.1 coordinate 44,935, forward strand.
ATTTAAATAACATTAGATTTATTTCTCCTTTTAAGAACAAAAGACGAGTTCTTAGTGGAAGTTTCCTCAAGTATATAACTATATATCTATTGTGCCGTAACGATCAATTCAAATCGTGTGTGGCATTTAGAAGCGAAATCGTTCTTCTAATTTTGGGTGAATTACTCTCCAAGCTAAAGTGAAACGAAAAATTCGCGTCTACTTAAAAGACTCCCAAAAGAGTCTATGCTATTTTCTGGAGGAAGAAAACGAGCACCGAGTTCGTGGGGTAACCTACACAGTGTTATTCCCATTATACGTATTGTAACGGCTAATCTGATCTAAGAACGTCTACCTGACAGATAAGTGGTTCTAATTGTAATCCAAGTAATATAAAATTCATTTATTCTATTCACATTATGTATGTTAGATAATGTGGTAGAGGGCCAAGCAGGCCTATGATTGTAACTTAAATTGTTATTGGTCCATTCATTGTAATGGTCTCGCGTATTACAACACGGCTGTATTAAGTTGAATAACTACCAATTGTAGATTAAACTTGTATAACAGTCAGATTTAAATTGCTTGTGCATTTTATTTAATTGTCTCAAACATCTTCTTTAAAAGAAGTAATTTATGTCAAAGTTTTCATGGTAATTGATTCCATACCAAAATTGACTAACAATGATATTTTAACTGGCTTATGCATTTTATTTTAAGAGTCTGATGTTAATTCGAAATATCAAATTCTTGAAGTAAGAATCAATGTCTCAAGTGTCATTTCCCTAAACAATTATTCATGATTGCCAATATTTCATTGTTGTATTGTAATTGTTTAGTAAGTTCTGTAAGATATTATTTCATTTTTAAGTACTTGTTGGTTCCTTTGTTTTCACTTGAGCATTTGATAAGTTTTTGTATTGCTGAGGTTTTTGTGCTTTATTCTTACGTAGCACAAGAGCTGGAATTCTTTGTTACCATAATCTTATATTGTTTATCTTCTATATCGGTTTGAAAGGATCTTTTGTAAAAAAAATTTAACGGTTTTTGACATTCTTCATTTCGAAATAATGATAACACTCCTTTTTACGTGTTTTTAACGTTTCTCTCTCGATATGAGGCGAATATTTGGCCGGTTTGAAGCCGAGCCCTAATAAAATTTATTTTTCCACAGGTAATGTATGGAAATAGATCACCCGTATTTATTATGCGTATATAGGTCACTTTGTAACCTATATAGTTAGGTTAGCGAGTATAATGCCTGCGCACTCACTCAATGCGTTACAAAGTGAACTGCGTACACAATTTTACAATTTTTGTTTTTGTTTTAACATAAATAATTGAAATTTGACTATTTATTTTATTTAATTTGGTTCTTTAAGCTCGACTGGGCTCTTAATTAAAAATTAAACATAGTTATTATTAATAATGTACAAGTCATGAATAAGGATTATTAATTACACTGTACAACAGTGAAAAAAAAACGGAAATGAGATCGTCATTTTTATGGCTAATTATATGCGTAGATTGCGAAAATAACACTCATTTATTTGTATCACCCACCGATTTTATGAAAATGACCCTATTTCATTGTATCATTTTGAGAACCACTGGTTCTCTGAACGCACCTTTTACATTTTGTTCAGTCATGCATATTCTGTGGTGGTGGTGTTCGGCTCTGTGGTTCCACTTTGATTTTATGAAAAAATTAAAACAAAATTGTCAGCCATATTTTATCATAAATCGGTGCTATAAGTGAGTATTATTGAATAACAGCTATCAAATTATGTATATTTCATCGACAACGTCTATACTGTATTGTGTGAAATTGCAAATTGATCTATCATTTTCTTATTTTATAGGTTTTTATTGATGTTATGCTACAATGCCTAGAGAGTGAAAAAATTCGCCAGACAGTTTTTATATTTGTGGGACATTAACGTTAAAACAGTATAAAAGGAAGTTGACTTCTCATGTAAAAAAGCTTCATGAATTATACTTCGCATGCAAAGTTGGTGATCGGGACAAGCACTGGGCGTCTCATATTTGCTGTGTGAGATGTACAAGCTCGTTATCTGCATGGTTCAAAGGCACCGGTCCTGGTCTGGGATTCGGTGTCCCATGGTATGGAGAGAAGCCGCTGGACCATTCAACTGATTGCTATTTCTGCTTAACGAACATCACAGGTTTGAATCTTTTATTTTTCTGAATATACGTCAAATTTGGTGTTTTTAGCACATTTTAGCATATCCTGCTCTGCATAATGTATTACACAATTATGCTATCTTAAGTAGTCAATAATGTCTGTTGTCTCACATTACAGGTTGCAACAGAAAAGGGAAAAAGGCTATAGTCTACCCAAATCTTCGTTCTGCTATGCGTCCTGTGGAACATTCTACATTCTACAGATATATCCATCTCTTGTCCTCCAGCTGAAATGCCGACCGATAACACAGACTCTGACAAATCGGAATCAGACGGCGAATGCTATGAAGCTCAAGTCGAGTCCAAGAAAGATTACAACATCTCATCACGCAGCCTGAACTCAGTGATTTGGTCCGTGATATAATACTTACCAAGCAACAAAGTGAACTGCTGGACTCACGTCTACAAGAATGGAATCTGCTGGCGGAAGACGTACGAATTACGGCATTCCGAAAGCGCTCCTTGGATTTGCAGGAATATTTCACAATGAAGAACAATCTTTGTTATTGCATTGATATACATAGTCTGTTCGATGCTCTGGGTTTGTGCTATGAACCGAATCAGTGGAGATTGTTCATTGATGCATCTCTGTACAGTGTTAAGGGTGTACTGCTACACAATGGGAACACAATGCCTTCTGTTCCGATCGCTCATTCAGTCGTCTTGAGAGAAACACATGACAATGTTGCTTTTATTCTGGACTGTATAAAATACAATGAACATGAATGGCTTATCTGCGCAGATTTGAAGGTTGTGGCTATTCTCAATGGGTTGCAAACTGGCTATACGAAATACATGTTTCTTATGCAAGTGTGATAGCCGAGCAAGGTCTGAACACTACACACGCTCAGTATGGCCGCCGCGAGACAATTCCTCACCTGGATCTCTCAATGTTATTCACGAACCCATGACTCCAGATTTGAAAAAATTTACTGGAGCACAGCTCTGAATTTACTTTTTTTCCCCTTACACCACTAGATAGGTTAATGATAGTAAACTCTTGAATTGACGACATACCAATTACAAATTGTTTTAGCTAAACATAATAATACAATAATGTACAGTTTATAACTCACCTTAAGTTTATTTATTCATTGCAGCAGCAACAGTGGACGATGTTAGACCTTGCATGTAGGCATTTGTTGTGAATTTACCGCCATGTATGCTTGGCCACTGATCAATGGCTTTCTGTGTGATCATACAGCAGATCTAGTGCCTGGAGCTGGACCCTCCTTCACAATTCTGCACAGCTTAGTCAAATGAGATGGCTTAATGGATCCTTTGTGTTCAACAATGTAACCAAGAATGGAGAATGTCCCTTCAGCTGGTGCTTCACTCCAGGCAGTTGATCCATCTTTATCAAAATGCTTTAATCTCTCTGTGATTCCTTTCCACAGCTGTTCTATATATTCTGTCAGCCAATTTATCACTGAGTCTTTTGTAAAACTACTTTCAGATCTGGTTCTGGATGGTCTAGCAACTTCAGCAACCTGGTAGTAATCAGAACGTTTCTTGATGTATTTGTAAACTTCATTTAGGATGTAATCCTCAGCTGTTAGTTCCTTTTGCTGCCCTGTGGTATCGTGTTTAAATTCAGAAACTACATCATTTGCATTTCCTCCATTAGCTAATTTGGAAATTGTTTCCATCACTCTTAACATAACAGTTTTCCCTCCTTCTTTATAAAATATATTTTCTACAAATTCTGCACTAACTGTGGTTTTTTGAGCTACTTGCAACATAATCTTTGTTACATAGGAAATCAATACATAGAACTTGGCACTAATTTCTCTCTCTTGTGGATGATCAAAAAACACACAATTTTCCACAAATCTGTCAAATTGATCAAATTCGTAATTAACCATGCGAGTATCAGATTTGAGTTTTGGTCTCTTAAAACCAATGATATTGTCAAGAACCATATTGGTATAGTCAAGGCCTGATCTCAGATTTGAAGAGTGATTCTGAATAAAGTCTAAAAGCTCACTTAGTTTACAAATTTTCTTCAATGCATCAACGTGGGCTCTGTTCACAAGATGCATTAAGTCCCATCGAAATTTGAAATTTTCTCCAAACAACTTTTTCATTTCGTTTTTAAATGGCTCGTTGTCCTTACAAAGAGCCCCATCTCCAACCATTCCAGATACCTTGGATTTAATTGCTTCTTCAGATAGTTTCAAGTGATTAGGAGACTTCAACACATCAAAAATTTCATTGGCCAAATAAACTCCTGATTTGCTGCGTACTAAATTTATCCCAGCAAGTTTTACAGTATTATCTTCTTCACTCATAACTAATACAACTAGCATGCTTAATCCCAAAATTGTTCCAATGTCAGCTGTTATTGTTACTGAAGTTTGTTCTAAGAACCACTTTACAGTTTGTTCTTTAAGTTGATTATCTAATAGCTCACAAATTGTCTCGCACGCATGTGTGCTATGATTCAAATTTCCAACCTCACAACCTGACCTATGTAATACAGCTAGAAGTACTGGATATAGAGCCCATGCAGTGTTTGTTTTCATTATGTAGTATAAGATGTTGCCACATAAGTCTTCTATGCGTTTAGTAGTGTTCCGAGAAGATGTTTTCATCACTTCATAAACAGCAGCTCTGATGATGCTGAAGTTTAATTAAATGTCTCTTCAGGTGGGTTTTCAGATTTCTAAACCATCTCTTGATTTTCTCCTTGTTTGCATACATAGGTTAAATCTTTAACATTGAAGTAACCTTTTATGTTAGAATGTTTGTCTGAAGCACATGCTTTGGGGTCTGTGCAAGCTATGCAATATAATGTAAACATTTTATCATCAGAAGCATCATCAATATCTTCTTGATTATCATCATCTTCATCCTCAACAGCTATATCTACATCAGGCATATTAGTGTCACTATTTGCAATGTTTTCCATTATATCACTTGGTACTGAAAATGAAACATCAGCATGCCCTAGATCAGGGCTGGGCAACCCTTGGCACGCGTGCCAAACGTGGCACGCCAACGACTTTTTTCCGGCACGCGATTCCCCGGGCTCACCTTAAAAAAAATTAAAATAAATAAATATCCAAATTCTTCGCTGAGTTTTATATTTTAACTTATATGTTTTCTGCTAAAAAATGGTAAAGATTAACTTTTGCATCAAAGATTTGACGATTTTGGCACGCTCACTTGAAAAGGTTGCCCACCCCTGCCCTAGATCCTTCTTTTCCACCAATTTGAATGTAGATTTGATCAAATCATTGTTCAGGATTTCTTGTATTGATTTACACTTGCTTAAATGGGCTATGGAAATGTCAAATTTGTTGCTTTTTGCTTTATTAGATTTGGATGCAACACTTGAACTTGAAGGCATATTTTGACTCTTCTCTTTATTAACCACAACAGCTTGGTGAGTTTCTTTTGTTAGGCGCAAAATTGCATTCAATGTCTTCTGGATTTGGGAATTTTCAAATTCCTCTAAAGCAGTTTTGTTAGTCTGATGCGCAGATTCCTCACTTACCTTTTGTTTCTTAGGTGGAGGAGAAGCACTTTCTTCAGTCTGTGAAACAGATGGTGAAAAAGTTTCATTTTCTAGATTAGCAGTTGATGAAGTTGGTTCATTTTTCTGAGGTCTAGCACTAGCACATTTTGTGAACAAACTAAATGACTGCTTTGCCGTATCTCTCTGCTGCACTTCATCCTGGTATTTCTTTACTGCAATATCTAAGCTGTGGGCCCAAACTCTGGGACCTCTTGTATTGTAACAAATATTTTTTTGGAATTAAAATGTTCCTCCCAGTTTTGCTTCTTTGAATATTTGTTCTTACATTGACCACAAAAGTAACCCCTTTTAACACCCTCACTTTTCTCTCCAACTTCATCAATATTAGGATCCATTATTGATTATTGACTACCTGAAAAAATACAAAATAAGTAAAAGTTAGTAAATATAGTATGGTAAAAGTGAGTAAAAGTAAGTAAATATAGTACAGTGAAAGTAAGTAAAAGTAAGTGCTTTAAACTTAGTAAAAGTAAGGAAGAGTAAGTAAAAGTAGGTAAGTTAAAGTAAGTAAAAGTAAGTTTAAACTTAACTAAACTTTTCAATTCTAGAGTCATGGTGGATTACTTAAAACCGCACAAGTAATTATCTGGCCAATTTATCAAACCTGGCCGAGATCAATGGAACATAGTCCAATCCTGATAATTTTATATTAAAAAAATATACGTTTTATAAAATTTTAATTATCAAAACATTGAAGCTTAACAAAAAATAAAAATAATTGTTAAATATGGAATTACCAACTAAACTTAAAATAACTAAATTTGTAATTTAAAAAAATTGGTTTGTACAAGAACGTATACGCAAAAAAATTGCATAACGTCTAGCGGATGAACAAAACCCAAACCCAAATTTACTTTTTCTCATGGTCAAATTTACTGGAGCAATGCTCCCAAGATCCCAGGAATCTGGAGTCATGCACGAACCACTAGTACGAAAGGAAAAGGTTATTTTGCTGCCACTTCACATAAAACTAGGGCTGATGAAATAATTTGCAAAGGCGTTGAAACAGGATAAGCCTGCCTTGAAATATCTAAAGGAAAAATTCCCAAAATTAAGTGATGCCAAGATTAAAGAAGGCATATTCGTCGGCCCTCAAATTCGCCAACTCATGCTAGACGAACACTTTGAAGCGGTGATGGATGAGGTTGAGTTGGCAGCCTGGCTTGCATTCAAAAACGTGTACAGCGGTCTACTAGGAAAGACTAAATACGACAACTATGCTGTACTTGTGAATCAACTTATCAACTCATACCAACGTCTCGGATGTAAGATGTCATTGAAAATTCATTTTTTGCATTCACATCTCTCATTCTTTCCGGAAAACGCATCTGCTGTTAGCGACGAACACGGGGAGAGATTCCACCAGGATATAGCCACAATGGAGAGCCGATACAAAGGGAAGTGGAGTCCTGCTATGCTGGCCGATTTCTGCTGGAATTTAAAGCGTGACCAACCAGAAGCATCACAAACGCCAGCATAAATACAAATAATGAGTTGAAAACAGTATAATACGAGAGTTTTATGTTAATTTTGTGCAAATATGTTGAAGTATAGCAATAATTAAACTGTTCCATATGATAAAGCCTATCTGTTTATCAATATATTCTTATTGTTTGGTATAAAGATTTTAAGCAGTCATTACAGAAAAACGTGACGTGATAGAAAAAAAACTTTTCAGATTTGGAATCAGCACACTCGAAATATTAAGAATGACCGAATGTTATTCCCGTTTTTTTTTTCTGAACCGAAAATTTGTTGTCGTGTTATTAGAGTATATATTAATCTTAAGTTATTATTATCGATATTATTATGTGCCTCGGTGGTGTAGTGGTTAGCGTCGCTGACTACGAATCCATCGGTCCAACGATCAAGACCCGGTGACGGCAGACGGCGCGCAGCAAAACCCAGCTGTTCATCCTTCCACACAATAAAGAAATTGGTTGGTAGACAAATGGGTACCATGGATAGCCTAGTGGTTAAAACACTGGGCTGCTGGTAGGGCGTGGTTCGGATTCCACGTTAAACTGTAGGTCTAAGGTAGTGAGACAAGCTTGACCTTCGTCAGAATGAACAATTTGGGCGGAAGCCAAATCAAGGTTAACCAAGGTTAACCAAGGTTAACCAAGGTTAAAGCAAATACAAAACTGTTACATAGGTCTGCGATGGTTTTGTTGTCTTAAATATTTTATCACTTGTATAGTAATTTTTGCACGCTGATTCCGAAAATAATATTAATTTTTCGTTATCACGTACAGATTTTTCACAATGTCATAGTTCATATTACATATGTAAGTAATTTTCATTAAATTTTGATTAAAAAATACGGCCTATAAATGCTTATAAATGATTGGTTTTACCAAGACATCAAAGAAATGGAGAAGAGATATCAGGGAAGGTGGGACATCAGCATGATGGCTGATTACTGCTGGATATTGAAACGGGATACTCCAGAATTATTACGTAAAAGAAAAGGAACAGCGCGTACATTCGAGACTAAAAGGCATAGATCTCATAAGAAAACTCAGGACAAATAAAGATGAATATGTAATTGACGTTAATAGTCTTCTTTCTTTTCAAAGCTGTTTGCATTTGTAATTAGTATAACAAAGCGAAATAGGTACCTAATGTAAATTGAAATAAATATTTATTTATGTTGTTTTTTCCCTTCCAGTTTGCAGAAAATCCTTACGTGATAAAAAAAATAGACACCTTATTTGAAATCAGCGTAGTTGAAATATACAAAATCAGTTATTAGTTAGAAAACAACTCTTACAAAGTTCTCATTCCCAGGCCTGTGTTATTCAAGATATCATATCAATACTTCACAAAGAAATCAATATTAGACACGAGAGATGAACAATAAGTAATGTACATTTAATCCTAAAAATGAATGAGTAAATAGAGTAATGTACATTTTCCTAGAGTTTTATTGGTGTTGCATCATTAATAGAGATTTGAACTTGGTTTTAAATGAATTTACATTCACAATATTTTTATATCGGCATTTAAATCATGCCATAGTTTCAGTCCAATAAAAATGTGTAGTATTTGAGATGAAGACTATCTAAATTGAGGTATAACACGCTTTGATCTATTTCTGGTCTGATATGAGTGGATTTCTTGATGAGTTACAAAATATTTATTTACCCATTGTAAGTTAATGATTTTGTTCTTACACTTGGGAAAAGATCGCATAGAAGTATAAATTTTTTAAAAAGCGTAAAAATTATTAATCGACAATGATTTTTTTTAAAATTTGATTACCATCACCAAAATGAAGAAAATATCCAATGCAAAAAATATTACCAATTAGCAGTTTTTTATGCTTTTTGGATATATTCATTAGTTGTTGTTGGTCTGTTCCCAATCTCGACCGATCATTCCCATTTCAGTCTTGGTCTGAGAATGAGAAATCTGAAATTGGGAATCTTAAAGGAGGCAGTTTTCAAATCGATCTTTTCCCATTTCAACTGGAAGAGCTCCAAAGAAAATATCCCTCAGCCCCGCAACTGCATCACATCCCCTTTTATATATACCCCCCTACGGCCGAATTAAGGGAATGAGAGGCCCTAGGCCCCGAGTTCACTGGTGCTCAAACTTATGGCAATCATTTGCTATTTTATGCCATTTTTTCAAAATTCAAGACGTAATGTGCCATTATGACTGTTGAGTAGGCCTAAATTAATATACTTTTTTATATTGTACAAATAAATTGCATTATTAGTAAACCAATAAGTGTGTGTAATTTATAACTATATTTTACGTTTTCTTTACGGTACGTGCATTACAAAGCCTTGTGTACTTGCTTTCCTTCAGCTAATTTGTGAAATATGACGCACTTAACACATGAATGATTATTCATTAATTGAATTTTAAATCTTATTGCGCAAGCGCTCCAGGCAATCTTAGAAGAGTTGCCAATTACCACTCCGAAAATTCTCAAATTTCTTGCTACGCGAGGGCATTCGGAATTCAGGCTGGTGCAGCATTATAACCATTAATTTTTTATTTGCCTTGATGAGTGTCCATGTGCCAATGTGCCATCGTCAGTCACAATGTGCCAGGGTTCGAGCACCCCGGCCCTAGGGCCTAGGCAATAATTTTGTTAGAGACCCTTTTGCTGCCATCAGTTAGGAAGAATAAGCTGAAAAATGGTGTTTAATAATAAATAATAAAATTTGATTAAGGAAGTACAAAATGCTGGTAAATCCAAATGTATATTGATATATATGAACACACTATTGTTTAATACTAAATACTTACTGACTAAAACACGAGAATTAAACCACCAAACCGTAAAGTTTGTGTGTATGAGGTAACATAGCCTTCCTCCTTGAATTAGCAGCACTCGCAAAATCATCAATGACCTCCTGAAAATCTAGAGTTCGTTAAATCACTTTCATTTGTCAAAAGAGGCGAGTCACGCAATTTTTCCTGAGCAACAGTGGAGCGCAATTCACTTTTCACTCCTCGCTTCAACACCGAAAAGGACATTTCTCCTTTTATGTTTGCAGCTGGCAATGTCAGATAAATCCGGAGAGTTATTTCGACATTGGGAAATGTTTTGAGTTATTCCATATTCTCGGATGTGGGTCATAAAGCTGAGAGGCGTACCTGTACTTTCTTTCCCCCTGTTTTGATGCGATAATGTGGCGCATGTAGCCGGAAAAAATAACTAATTTTTCTGCAAATGCGTGTGCAATATCTGGAGAATAATGTGCAAGTTTTTAATGCGGTTTCGCGAACTGTCGAATCTGTTATTTTTGGAAAAGAACGTAACACACCGAATTTTTGTTGAAGGATTGCATACAGTTCCTTTCTACTCTGTAATTCAGATAATGATGAATCGAGAATCACGAGGGAATGTCATTGTTCAAAACTTCTCTTGCTGACAAGTGTGGTATTAATTACATCATCAAGTTGCATTTTCCATATATATATATATATATATATATATATATATATTATACAGGGTGTCCAGGAAGTCTCTTGCAATTCTGTTTGGGTGCATACTTTGTCGAATTCCCAGGTTCTTCCTGGACACCCTATATATATATATATATATATATATATATATATATATATATATATTGTAGGCCTATACCTATACAGGGTGATGCATAAATGTTTCATAAATCGCAGGGTGTATTCTTCAGACAAAAGTAAAGAAAAGAGCTTATATAAACATAGGTCGAGAAACTCGTAGGTTTCGAGCTACAGCACGCGACAGAAAAATTAAACTCCTGACAGGTGGATAGGGCGCGGTAGTCCTATTCCGTGGCCACCTCGGTCACCAGATTTAAATCCTCTTGATTATTATTTGTAGGGTCATTTAAAAAGCATAGTTTATGTTACAGAAGTCCGAGCGCGTGATGAATTGTGGCAACGAGTTCGAGACAATTGCGAAACGATTCGCAATACTCGAGGAAGGAATTTTCGAGCGTCAGACAATCACTGGTGCGACGTGCTGAGGCATGCATTCAAGAAGTAGGAAAGAATTTCGAACATTTACTTTAATGAAGCAAATGTATCACTGTGTATTTGCATAAAATGTAAAAAATCTTTAAGAGTTTCATTTTTCTGTTGCGTGCTATAGCTCGAAACCTACAGGTTTCTCGATCTATGTTTATATGGTTTTTTTCTTTGCTTTTGTCTCAAGAATACACCCTGCAATTTATGAAACACATTTATGCATCACCCTATATATAATTTAAGAAATTTCAGAATTAAAAAAAAATAAATTTGTAAAACCATCAGTGTGCTACTGTACTTATAGACTATGGCAGTTTCTGGTAATTTCTGAAAATAATGCCAGTCACAAAATAAGAATTACAGACAAGAAGCCACCATACTTTACAATTTGGCATTAAAGCATAGGCTCTCGAGTTTTGAAATTAGATAATGTCCGAAACTTTACTTTTGAAAATGAGAAGTAGAGCGAATCTTTTTTGTATTAAAAAAAGGTTAAATATAGAGATATTAATTCATGTAGGCTATAAACCAGTGTTGGGCACTAAAGCGTTAATCCGATAACAGTTAATTAACGAAGTTAACTTTTTTTAACGGACTATTAACGGGAGTTAATTTCCATTTATCGATATTTAGTCTGTTAAAGTCCGTTAACACGTTAACTGGGAGGAGTCATTCACGGAAGATCACCGCCGCGAATGAATTCAAACCGCCATAACTTCAGTCTGCCATTCCGTCCTCTGCCGCAGTGGAACGGCTCTCTCTCTCGGCAAGGACATCCTGAGGCCCAAGAGGTCAAGACTGGCAGTTGGGCTTAACTTTGAGAAGTTGGTCTTTCTGAAGGGCAACCAGCACATTGTGTCATAGTCTTTAATAAAGTTGCCTAAAATTTAATTTTACATTTCAGTTCCCGCCATAATAATTCTCTGGTAAATTAAAATTTAGTTAATGGTTAGTGGTTACAAGGGTTTCAAAACATGTAATCAGTACATTTTTTATTAAAAATAAAAATAAAAGTTAAGCAAAAAAGTTGCAAAACTGATAAAAATACAGTTAAATACCTATTATTGTTGGAGTTTGCATAAATAAACATTTTCTATGGGTTTTAAAGCTTTTTTCCTTGATTTTTTTAAATGTTAGTAAAGAAATAGTTATCGTTAACGGATTATCGTTTAACTTCCGTTAACTTTGTAGTAAAATTATCGGATTATCGTTAATCGTTATCGAAGTTAAAAATTGGGTTAACGGATTATCGTTATCGAAGTTAACTTTTTGGTTAACGGTGCCCACCACTGGCTATAACATATTAACAATGTAGGTCCAGTTAAATTAAATAATTCTGTTAGAGATACAGTCCTCCAACTATATCTTGATTACCTTCCAAATATGTTCCAAAATACAAATTGTTTCAATACAAATATTTATCTAAATGTTTATCTAATATTTAATTATATATTATTATTTTATATATTATTAGGATAAAACAAAAGTAAAATAAGTATTTGGCACTTTGTTCTTATCTGGGTACCTCAGGGGTGTAAAAAGTACTAAATATGTTACTCAAGTTCAAGTACTTTATCAAAAAGTACTCAAGTAAAAGTATTCATCTTGAAATTTACTTAAGTTAGAGTAAAAAAAGTATCTACTGAATAAAGTACTCGAGTAACGAAAGTAAAAAGTACTCGCCTACAGCAAACCATACCGATGCATTTATGTTTGTGGGCCATGAGGTCTTTAAACAAAACGCTGTATTTTAAAAGATTTGCCAAACTACGTAAATTACACCCACGACAAAATTACAAATTTTTTCTGTCCTTTAAACGAACCGAAGTGATTTTTATAAATTTGGATGCATGCGCTGAGTTCAAATCTGATGTCGGAATACTGTACCTATATCATCCACCGTTGAAGGGACGTGTAATAAAAGTCTTATATACAGATTAGAATATATTAAATCCTCAACATAATTATTACAAGATCAGAACAACGATTAAAAACTTTTTTACTGATGTTTTTCGTTTGTACATCCTCTCGGGAGTTTCTCTAATGAGAAACCAGCAATATTCAGCCAACATATGGAATTCCACCTTCCCTGGAACCGCGTTTAATATAATTTGGATAATTTTGTGAAACATTAACGTAGTTTTCTGGAAAAATGGTGGGTGTTAGAGAAAAGTTAATAACACATTCGTAATCAGCGCATCAAAATACATATAAATCAGCAGAATTTGTGTGAAGGACAGAAATTGTGTTGTGCAGGTTTACCAGTGATGTAAGATTGTCAAAGCAAGGCGCCAGCCTGCTGATGCAGGTGATTGGCTGATTAAAAATACCGCGCACAACTTGCGTTGTGACTGGCTGGCGGCTGGCCATAATTTGAGTGTTAAGAATAGTAACGAAATGGATAAAATGAATTGTACTTGAGTAAAAGTAACGAGTAATTCTCCCCAAAATTATTTAAGTTAGAGTAAAGTACTTGAAAATAAGCTTATAAATGCTTTTTAAAAAGTAGATACTAGAAAAAGTTACTTAAGTAAAATTACTTCGTTACCTTTACACTCCTGCTTAACGTAGGCCTAGGCTACCTTGTTTTGTTAATAAGAAAGAAACTCGGGCCTGGTTAAGTGTCCTCTACAGCCAGTGATGCACAAACCCTGGCACGCGGGCCAAATGTGGCCCCCACGGGTCTTTTCAATTCAATGAAAAAGTTAGAATATAAAAGTGACCCAATTTATGACTTAGATGGAAAGTAAGTAGGCTAATACATTTTGTTATTTTCTTCGCTTGGCCCTTACATCAAAAAAGTTTGTGCACCACTGGGTCACTCTACACCAACCGCAGGCAATCGCAAAAACGATTCCCTTATAAGTCAAAGGACGCACTGCCCTCGAAACCTGTCACTAAATCGGCCCATTACAGAGACGCTCAGTCACCGATTACTTCGAGGGCGGAGCTCTTGGCCATGGCGTAGCTGGCTTATGCCTTATTCCGATAAATGCGAAGTATATCATCAAAAGGTTTTCGAGTGTGATGATCTGCCTGCCAGTTGGTTATACCAACCAAACACGTGGTTAAGTATTTGCCAGCCAAACCAAATGTCCAATCCAACCATCCGATGATAAAACGAACCATAGTTATGGTTTTGTTAAACAAACCTAAATACGAGTTAGTTATTGTAGTTATCGCAAAATACTATGGTTGGATTAAGCATTTGAATTTGGTTACAAAACATGGTCCACCATATTTTTTGTATGGTTGGTGTAATAGAATAGTCTTTTTTTCTCTAGAAACAAGTTTATTTTTCATTGTTCGCCTTCGTTTTTCATCGGCACTGTATTCATCTTTGTCGTCGTTGTCTTTCTATTTTTCTTTGTCTTCGTCGTCTTTTTTCTTTGTATTCTTCGTCTTTTTTCTTTGTATTCTTCGTCTTTGTCGTCTTCGTCGCCCTTCTTTGTCTCATTGGCCTTATTTTCTGTCATCGACGTCTTTGCCATTTTCATCTTTGTCGTCTTTGTGGTCTTTATATATATATATACACACACATATATGTGTGTGTGTGTGCGTGCATTGATCATGTGATGTGTGTAAGAGGTGTTCGTGCAGATGGGATCATAATTTTTATTTGGTTCGAAGGGTTTTACATCGTTTTGGCAACCTATTCTTTCTGTTGAGACAAGCGGAATCTTCGTCATATATATAATTTGTACTTCATATATTACTGTGTTTGCAGAAGCATGTTCACTACTTCATTCTTCCATTCTGAGCTTCAAAAGAAGCCCTTCTCTCTCTCTCTCTCTCTCTCTCTCTCTCTCTCTCTCTCTCTCTCTCTCTCTCTCTGTGTGTGTGTAAGAACTCTTTTGTGGATTGTTGTAATACTACTACGTCACATGCATGGAATTAACGTCACTTTTGAGAGGGGCATTTTTATCTTAACTGTAAATAGTTGTGAAAATTGTTAAAATTACGCGGGACTTATAACAACGAACAAACCTTTTTTTTTTTTTACCCCTTTGTAATATGATGTTTTCTACTTTCGCTCCGTTAGTGTGTGTTAATATGTTAATAAGCGCACTTGAGGTTACCCGAGAGATTTTCGATTAAATTTTAGGATGCCTCGAAATAATAATATTAAGAATATTTTCCATGTTAATATTTCCACCAGTTGAAATTAGATATATGTAAAGCACTTTTTAGTTTTCATTATATATATATATATATAGTGAACAATGAACAATTCCTACACCATCATTATATGGATTCATTGTCTTCATGCAGAACTTATGTTCGTATAGTTTTATGTTGAATGTTCATTTTTACATAAGAAACCAAAATCGCCAAAGCGAGTTTTTGGATAGAATTTCGATTTATACTTCTTTATTCATTACTGTATTTCCCTAATTCATCTTAATTCATGTTCTTTCTTGACCGCTATCCTTTATTAATTTTATTACTTATTCATCTACCTATTGTCTACTTATGCCCTATCAACTTATCAGTCTATTTTTACTCGTGTCAATCTATGAAACGCAAAACTTTTGCCTTCGTTCGAAAACTTTCTCGTATTATATTTTTTTCATTTTTTTTTTAAGTGCGTTCACCCCTAAAGATATTCATAAATGCTTGGTAAGTTATTCTCGAATTCAGCTGACAGACAGAATCGAGCGCTTCAAAGATAAAATACCTCCGATAGCATATTATTTCTTAAATAAATTATCTCGTAAGTGCCATGTACTCTGTATTATATTTCTAAACATCTTAATTGTCTATTAATATGAAACACTGTAAAAACAAAAAGTTATAGTAACTGTTTAATTATAATTAACTGTAATACTTTTAATTTAATATAATGTAATGTACTTTAATGAAACTGTACTTAATGATGTAATGTACTAAATGACGTAGTCAATGTACTTTAATGGAATTGTAGTTAACGATAATAAATGAATTGGTAATTATAATCATTGTTACAGTAGACCAAAATTACAATGTACTCAATGTCCGACCCGACATTATGTCGCCATAAGGAATGTAGAATCGGCAATAATGTTATTTTTTTATTATTATTTTTCATTTGGAATTAATTTTGATGTGCTTCCTACTTTGCCAAATAATTGATGACCTGTTCTTTTTTAAAATCTCATAATCATTTTTTTTAATTTAGCTGAATAATGAATCCTGAGTAACTTTTGCCATGTCATGTTTTGTATACATTCTTTCTTCGTTATAAAAGATGAAGTCATGTCTTGCCTAAGCATTTAATTGTAAATCTTAAACCTTTAATATTTACTCTCATGCATACTTTAGTGTAAAGATGCATAGTTCAATTTCCACTTTTAGTTAACTTGGCAGATCATGATAACATCAGATCTGAAAATACGCAATTTAAGATAAAAATATGGCTTTATCTTCAAATATCTTGTTTATTCGTTTAAACCTTACCACAGCTAAAAGATTTACTTTCTTTTCAAATATTGTGCAAAAATAATGCAGCCTCTTCAACATTTAATAATGATGATGTTAGTAGAATTGGGGTATATAAAGCCCACCAATTTCTTCCATGTTTGTTCTGATTCCAACTACGAGGCTGAGCATTACCTGTAACAGTTTAGGAGTAAAACACAGTAAGAAAAAGTCTTTATCTTCTCCTTCGAGCCGTGCTCTCTTCAGAAAACTTAGTCATTAGAATCTCCCGATAAGTTACAAGAAGAATCGGGAGAAACCCCAAAGAATTTAATAAGCCTCTCAGAATCCTCCGATCCACTAAAGAAGAACTCGGAGAGTAGTATAGAAGAAAACCACTTCAAGTCACACATCCGTTGCTTGCCTCCTAACCAGAACCCCCGTCGATCCGAACCACCCCAGGGCCATAGACGGAGGGGTTAACATATATATATATATATATATATGAGAGAGGTACATATGAGGGGTGTTGCAAAAATCGTGTTTTCTTTTTCAGGATATTTTCTCACACTTTTAAGTTATATTTTTCTAAAGAAAACATAAATTTATCACGTTTTGTCCAATACGAGAACCGCAAAAATTCAGTTTGTTAGTTGCAACGTCGCATTCATATTTTTTCATTGTCATATCATCTTTGCCTCCAGAGTTTTTATGGTGTTGAAGGAAGTAAAATTTCGTATCATATTTCGTTTGTTTGCTGATGTCGTTCGCAACGTCAAACGTCAGCTCAATATTTCTTAAAATCGATATCGGTGGTCTGTACAATCCTATTAACGTGAAGTGGATAAGAACTTTGTAAATATCTGTGAACACTGTTCACAGCTAGTCAGCCAAGAATCCTGAAATCCTGGAAAACACGCCACAACTTGCGCAAAACCCCTTTTGTAAATAGACAGAATTCAAGAACGCAAACTAACACCCAAAGTCGTAAAACTTTTTAAAGTAAATATTTAATTTTTAGTTGAACATTAGATTTCTGAACTTCAAATTATAGTGTTTCAAGAATTATAGATGTGTGCGTACTAGTTAACGAGGTACGGAGTACAACTAAAAAGACTAAACATCATTAGTCACACTAAAATGATGTTGGTTCGTGGGACTTTCACTTCTTCTGTCTTTGCAAATGCAGGCAAGTTTTCAAAGGTGATTAACTATACCAATAATCTCGTTCAGATTTATTTAATTTTCGTCCATTATTTGAGTGATATTCTAAGGTTATTCATTCACTGAATAGCGAGTTTCTTCTTCAGCTTTCATACTGGAGATTAATCTGCTTTCCATCTGGCGTTACTGCGCAAGTAGACAGGCATTTTATCCTACATAATCGGACATATTGTATATTACAGAGAGCTTCTTCACATTGTTGTTTGACGAGTGCACCCAGATTGTCGCAAGAATTTAAATCGGGTGAATTTTTAGACCATTATCCGAATTTAACTCATCAAAAATTTGCTACAGGAATGTCGTCTGTCAAAACTACAGAAAAATCGCGAAAAACAGTAAATAATTTTGTTGTACCTTTTTACTTTACCGTAACATCATTTCCCTCATTTCAATTGACTTAACTATAAGATGTCACAAAAAGTCCCAATCTAATTTTTGTTCACTCCTTAAAAGACGTATAAAGAATCATACAAAATAATGAATAACTGGGACACCAACAAAATGCAGCGATATAAACTATATCTCATTCGCTCGCCGCGCTAGATTAGTGGTGCAGCGCTGGAATGTTAATCCGAAGATCCTGGGTTCGAGTTTTTGGCCAGAATTCGGATTTCATCGATTTAGTTGTTTCTCTGACCTTCCTTGGTGGGTACAGTGGTTCGGATCCCACGTATGTGTGACCTTATATAGAAAACATTACGAAGGAGGTTTAACAATCCGAATATTTTTTTTTAAAATTTCGGACAACGTGGCCCCCATTCCCCCAAAGGGAATTACATGCTTATACTCTGACAAGTAATTTACTCCTTATCTCTACCCGTTCTTCTATACTAATTATTACCAAACTTAGTTTCCTCTGCACCAGATACAGCAAAAACAACATTTATCGTACCCCCCCACCCCCCACCCACCCCGGACCAGACTTTGTATAAATTAGCAAATTACTTTTACTTCTCGAAACTACGAACCCCAAATTTATCTTTATTTCATGGTTCACTGAGACTTCATTTTTAATATACAGGGTGATCAAAAAATAAAGGTGTTATGTGAAAAGTTATTTCGGGAAACATCTTTTTGGATCACCATGTATGTATGTATGTACCGCTGGGAACCGCTGCTCGACACCATTCTACACCTATTCTGTGTTCTCCCAGTGTCCTAGTTACGGTATCTCTAGTATTTTAGAAGCACAGTTTTTAAACTTTTCCGAAAAACCTAAGTGTGAAAGCACACACACAACTGTTAAATCCTAATTTTGCTCACACAGGGTGATCTAAGAAAAGTGTTTAAAAAAAATAGGTAACAAGTTTTCTTTTTGGATCACGCTGTATAATAAATACAAATATTTTGTTATATTAGAGCAGTATTGTCATCATTTCTGAGACAAAACAAGGATGTAAAAAGTACAAAAGAGAAACCCTTCTTTTGGCACAGAAAAGTTGAGAAAAAACACACACACACACACACACACACACACACACACACACACACACACGCCAATGAAATGAAACTGACAAGGGAATAAGCATTTCCTTTCTCGCAGACGAAGAGAGATGATCCTGATATGAAATACGGACGCATTTTCTTGCACCAGAGATTATCCTTTGAGCCACTTCGACTCTCCAATGAAATAAACACCACATTTCTTTTTTCTTATATATATATGGTGATCCAGAAGTGCTGCCACATTTTAGTGGAAATGAAAATCTGGAGTTAAGTTAATACTACATAAAATGTATTCTATGTAGTGTTAACTTAACTCCAGGTTTTCATTTCCACTAAAACGAGGCAAGATTTCTGGACCACCCTGTATATTTTATATTTTATGATGCATAATATGGAAGGATAATCTGCTGTGAATCATTTTCACTTTATTGACAAAACTATGGTGGAATTACAGTTTTTAGTTTCTATTTTTCGATTTAGTTAAATTTGATCTTTAATAATTAATCAATACTGATCGGTGAGGAGTGCCAGTAACTGGCACAGCGCTCAAGCCAGACGAACAAAGCCCAGTGCGCTGACTCCTGACTTCACCCTTTCATGCCTAAAGTTTACTTAAAGGTTTGAAAATTTTTGGGCAAAAAATCATCTCCAAATTGCTATTTTATTGGGGCGAAGATACCATGAACGTTAACGCTCACATTTGTTGTCATACGGTATGAACCCCCGAACTCAGTGTCTTCACTTTGCTTATAGAGAAACGGTGTTACCCATTTAGCCAGGGAAGTTGGTTTAAATTTGCTCTCGCGATACCATGTAACTAGAAACAACGAAGTACCATCGGTCATACTAAATCAGGATCGCTTGATCAAGCTCGGGTATCCCAAATTGGGTATCAAATGGTACCACCTGCTCCTCTTAATTGATTCTCGAGAGACTTTTTGAGAGAGAGATTCAATACGAGAAAGAAGTTGAGTGAATTTTTTGAGTTTACCATCGTAAGGAGTAAGATGAGGAAAGGTTTATTAATTGGAACATAATTGCGAAAATACTATTTAGTTGCTTCCACTCGAACGCTTTACCAATTTTTCAGTTTACACTACAAGCACGAATAGTCCAACATCAATGAAATAAGTGTAATGGTATAAAATTTTTCAACAACGTTTATGATGAGGAATTGTAATGAATAACCTTTTAAAAATCATGATGATAAATGAGCATTCCGTCTGCATTTTATTAAGCTTTTATCGGTCAGTGAATGAAATCGGTGGTTTTCGTCTTCCTTTCTGCGAAGAAAGCAGTTCTTTGTTTTCCCTTATCAATGCCCTTAAGAAATGACCTGAACACAATCGTCTCAAAAGTAGTATTAGGCCTGTGTCATATCTTTTTAATGGCTTATTCTCCTCTCCGCTATTGTTTACAACTCAAAGGGAAAGTCCAAATAAACACTAGTGTGTGTGTGTGTGTGTGTGGCGGAAACTTTGGCTTTTGGATATGAAAGCTTTATGAGAAGGAAGGGATAGGCTCGTGAATTTGGGCCAAATCTTTTCATTTATTTTTTATTATTTTCTTAAAATTTTTTTATTGATATCATTTTCTCTTGAAAACGAAATTATGATACGAGAATCATCATCATTTATTCTTTTGAGAGACTCCTTCATATCTTTTCTCACCCACGAATTTGGCATTTTGAATCCTTTATTTTTATTTTTGGTACGTGGAGTTAAATGCGTAGCAGAATTCAACCACCTTATTAATACCATTAATACCATTAATACCATCCATCTTCCTCCTAATTGATTTTAAAACCCCCATTACTATATTTTCTTTCACGTATCTCAGACGTAGGGTCTATATCAGGGGTCACCAACCTGGGCGGTAGCGCCCACTAGTGGGCTCACATTAAAGGTAATTAAACATTTATTTCATCGATTATGTTGATTTATTCTTTTTGATCTAAGGTGGGCGAAAAGCTTTTTTAATTTTCAAAAATTGTAAAAGTGGGCGGTGAACAAAAAAAAGGTTGGTGACCCCTGGTCTATATCGACCATCACATATGGGTGTACTTGCTAGGCTGTGTAGAGAATAATATAAACAAGTTAAGTTTTAAGAAATCTACAGCAGGTTACAGAGTCACTGTGTGGAGAGTTTTTTTTAATGTTATAAAAAATTTGAAAGAATTAAATCGTTTGGAAAATCGATTTTTAAGAAGTTGTAATGATGAGAGAAAACCTTAGTAAACTTGATCCCCTCCAAACCCTTGTTTCGGATACTACGTAAAGATGTAGGTTCCCTTCGTCATATAAACTTAGATGCTGCGAAGGAGGTTAAACAACCCCCCTCCCCCCTAATAAAACGCGCACCCCCCAAAAAAAGCTTTCGGTAATTAATAATGTGTAGTTAACCCAGTTTTTTTCGCGTATGAGGAATTTATTGGGGCCATTTGAGATAATTTATAGGGATATAATGAAAAAGCTAATAGATAGGAAGCTCGTTTTCCCACAATGTCGGGGTGAGTGTACCCCAAGGGTCACCTTTAGCTCGAGCAATGGACAGGGTAAGCGGTCAACTCAACCCAACCCAGGAACCAGCAGGCATGAATGAAACAGTGTCTCACCACTTAGAGTCCGCCACCATAACTGAGCTGCCGGGCGCCCAGGGGTTGAATTAAACATTAAAAAATTGTGAAACCTCCGATTAGTGGCCTCTTCTCTAGATCTCAAAGGCGCTATGATAAAAAAATGTTGGGTCCAAGTCATAGCTTTACCGACTGTAAAAGTTAAAAAAAAATATTCCCCGACTTTTATTTATTGGTTATTAGTATTTTTTTAAGATTTAAATAGATCCAAAAATATAACAGATCCTCTGTCTTATCTTAATCCGCTGATATACAGTAAGTCCCCTGTAATCCGACCCCACGGTATTCCGACGCTTCATTATTCCGACTTTAGTGATGGTGATTAATGGCCTGTTTGTATTATAAATAAATTAGTGTGAAGGTGTATATGTACAGTAGTATAATTAAGTACTGTGAGCGTGACGAGTGACCCAGTGTTCCCTCTAAGGTGTGCGCGTGTGCGCGCGCGCACGCGTTGTGAAACCCGCGCGCACAGCAAAATAAAATGCGCACAGGCTCAAGCGTATCATGAGTCACGACAGTAAATGAAGTAATTTAAAAAGTATACCGTCACACAAGGTCTGACCATTTGCATCAACATACTCTATAGTCGTTCTTTTAAGTATTAACCCCTTCCGCCCGACTTCGCTGACGTCCGCGCAATTAAGCAATACGGATTTTTTTTACTCTATGTAATTTGCATTTTTTCTTTTATACATTAACGCATTGAATATAAACCTTCTCTTTCTTATTTTTGCATAAAAACGAATAGTAATTATCTCATAATTCCTATTTTGTGAATGGATGAAATTATGTATTAATCTTGATAGTCTATTTTAAATTGCTAAATGCTAAAAATTGTTTTGAGAAATGATAACTAAAATAGTCATTTTCATTGTTATTTTTATTTTATTTATTTTGTTGAATTTTATTTTACTACTTTTTATTTTATTCATATTTTTAGAATGGATAAAATGTTTTCTTTTTTAAGAATATATAATATTGTAAACAGTTTTTTAATATCCATTTAATAGTACCGTAATGATCAAGCTATTACCTTATGGAAATAATATTTATTAAGTATTTAATATTTATATATAAGCACACCGGACAAAAAATTAGTCACCCCTCAGAATGTACCTAATAACGTGTGACGGCGCCTCTGGCCTTGATAACCGCACGAATCCGGCGAGGCAGAGACTCTACGAGGTTGTGCATGTACTGAACATCGATTTGCTGCCACTCGTTCATCAGCCGGTCCCGAAGTTCCGCCAGAGTCCGTGGGTGTCTATTCCTGCGCTTCACTTTCTGTTTCCAGCCTGAACAACACCTTCGACGCATTCAGGATTAAAGGCTTCATTGGACCTGCGATGTACTCGTCGCCTCCCATCATTGGAGAACAACAAAAAACGGGACTCATCGGACCAAATTACACGTTTCCAATCTGCCGCAGTCCAGTTTTTGTGCCTCTGAGCCCATTTATAACGTGCCAATTTGTGACTTGCTGTTAACAGCGGCCTCTTCCGTGGTACCCTGCTCCAGATGTCCATCGCATGCAGTTCTCGTCGCAATGTCCGTTCGGAAATTGGTCGCTGGAGAACCTCATTGGTTTCTTGGAGCAATTGTTCTCTGGTTTGAAAACGATTTGCAGTTACTAGACGAGAAACATGGCGGCGGCCCCTATTGTCGAGAATTGTTTTCCGGCCACAGTTACGCCGTCGATTGTCAGTTGATTGCGAACTACACCACTCTTTGTAAACTCGCTGGACAGTACACGTTGACACACCAACAAATTGGGCTACTTCAGACATTTTGTGTCCGTGGGCTCTGCCAAACACGATGGCTCCTTTTTGCCACTGAGTAACGTCTGCCTCACGACCCATTTTGCAGACTATATCCAACGCACACTTTGTTCTTCACCACCTCACGAAACAGATCTGATCCTGTGTGCTACGTCACCGCTACTTGTCACTTACCAATGCTACATCAGCGCCCTCTGTGTGACCTTGAACTTCCTACTATCGGTGCTATTAGGGGTGACTAATTTTTTGTCCGGTGTGCTTATTTAATTTTGAAGATAATAGCGCTCAGAAAAGTTTGCAGAATTTTTCACCATGAATCTAAATGTATGCACAACGAAAATTTCTTGCGCACACGGACTAAAAAAAATTAGAGGGAACATTGGTGACGACCCCTTCATCATTGCAAGACTGATTACACGGATAATCTGATGAGTTGTTTGTGTATACACGTAATTACACTATATTTACTTTATACTTATTTTATAGTTTTTATTATAATGATTTTCATAATAAACTGATGAACTCGCGATAGATTAGGGGAGAACCCTCGTTATTCCGACTTTCTGGCTATTCCCATCCTGCGACCGCCGCATTAAATCGGATTAGCGAGGATTTACTCTACTGGTTTGAATTATTTAATCTACCAATTGTAAAACCTTATTAAAATATTCGAAGCCAATTATAGGGCACAGTTGCGTGCGCGCGCTCTTTATTCCATATTAATGAAACTAATGAACACAATTAACGTCCTCAATATTCCTTCCATTCAAAATTAACTTTAGTATTTCGACATCTCGAAGCTAATTTAGTTACAGGAAACTGCATATATATAAACGAATGATATAATTGTTAGACCTTATATGATTACCAAGTAACAAAGACACGTTGGGCCAATGTTGAACTGCTGAATCGATATTGGTTCAATTTTGGCTCAACGCTGCGCCGAAAGAGGTCAATCGATTTTGTTACTTGGGTACTTGTTAATTTATTTAAAGTTAAATAGAATTAAGTAGGTTGCCTACAACATTTTAATGAATTTTGAGGTTGAGTATACAGGGTGTTCGTAAATCATCTTTAAAATTGCATTTGAGCTGAATTTGTGAAGATAATTTATAGACACTGTATTTCAAGTACTCGAACATTTATTGGTTAGCGAGGTTGGATCTGGTCAGTAGCTGGATGGAGGATCGACCTCCGCGTTCAGATGATATAGCGTCTCGTGGTTCGGATTCCACAAAAGTTGTAGGTCCCCTCGTCCACATGACCTTAGATGTTACGAAGGATGTTAACAACCTCAAACAACAACAATAATAATGATGATAATTCCCAATCTAGGTCATCATTCCCATTTCATTCTTGGTCCAAGCATTCGTACAGAGAAAATTTTCAATTATATTCATCCTTGTCTTTTGTACCATGCGCAGGATAGTTATGAAAAGTTTACCGTTCGTTTAGAAAAAATTATCAAATAAAACAATTAGTTTAACTCCGACATATAATAAAAAACATGAAAGGATTTGAGAAAAATAAAAATACATTTAAATGCAAAAGTTTTCGTGCATTTATTTGCAAAATTATTTAATACTCTGTGTGTCCACCTTAGGCTTGAAGAATATAAATTTTTTATCAGTAGTTGGCTGTTTATTGATTAGAGACTGTTGGCACTTCTGAATTCTAGAATTTTTTTCTGCGAATCTTCATGGAAGACGGATGAATGTACAAATCATTAGTAAGGCAATGGGTCGTCGTAGTAGAGAGCTGTCTCCAAATCTTAAGAGATCTGTTATTTCTGCAGGTGAGTCTGGAAAGATTTATAGGAAGATAGGAGAAGAATTTCGAATTCCATTTACGACTGTTGCTGCAGTTATAAAGAAATGAAAAGGCTTTGGAACTTTACCAAGATGTGGACGACCTTGCAAGATTTCAGAACGTACAGCTAAATGGATTGAAAGAATGTCTGCTGCGAATCCACGAGTGACTGCTGGTAATATTTGCCAAACATTAAGACTGTCTCAGATCGATGTCCATCCCTCTACTGTACGTCGTACATTGAGAAAGCATGGTCTGCATGAAAAGGTTGCAGGAAGAAAACCTCTGCTGCGAAAAGCGCACAAAGCTCTTTTGAAGTACACCAAGGATCATCAAAATGATGGATTTGCATTCTGGAAGAAAATACTCTGTACAGACGAGAACAAATTGAATTATTCGTGAACAACGAGCAACGGTACATTTGGCGAAAATCAAATACTGCATTCCAGTAAAAAGAATTCCCTGTGAGGATGTTTTTGTGCTTGTGGTCCAGGAAAGCTTGTTGTCATCAATGAAATCTTGAATTCGAGGAAATATTGGGAAATTTTAGAAGAAAATGTGTTGCTTTCAGTTCGGAAGTTGTGAATAGGTCGCAACTGGGCACTGCAACAAGATAATGATCCAAAACATGAAAGTAAGAGGACCATGAAATGGTTTCAACAAAAGAATTTCAAGCTTCTCGACCAGATCTCAATTTAATCAAGAACTTATGGTTTGACTTGAGAAAAGCTCTCCGCAACAGAAACCCTTCGAATCTGAATGAATTGCAACAATTTTCTTCAGAAAAATGAGCTAAAATTTCCACAGATGTCGAAACCTTGTAGAAAAACCTCCAAAACGAATCATTGAAGTCATTCAAGCAAAAGGTGAACACACAAAGTATAAAATAATTTTGTAAGTAAATATACGAAAAGTTTGCATTTTAACTTTTTTTTTATTTTCCTCAAATTCGTTGATATTTTACATTATACTTTGGAATTGAACTAATTTTTTTGTTAAATTTTTGCTAATGAACGGTAAATATTTCTCTGTACGAATACTTATGAATGCCACTATATACAGTACTGGCCAAATTATTAGGAATTTTTTTAAAATTTCATTTTTTGGTATAAAATGTTAAATTAAACCAATTTTAAACGTTGAAAAGTTATTTATTTCTACACAAGAATACATGGTCATTATTTAGCAATAGTTTAGTACTTAGTTTGACCCACCTTAGCTGCCATAATGGCTGCGACACGCTTCGGCATGCCATGAATCAATTTTTTGCATAATTCTTTAGTCGAACGAAGCGTGTTTGTTCGTCAGTTGTCGTTTGGTTGTCGTGCGATGCGGGTGTGTTTCTCTTTCTTTTACATGTCATTGTAACTACCGTTTAATTTAAATAGTGTATTTACCCAATTTCGGCAATTATTTTGTTACAGTTTTTAAGTGAATTTGAAAATGGGGCGAAAGAATGACGAGTCCACGGAAAATTGGGCAAATACAGGTTTTATTAACTTCTTCTACATTTAAACAAAAGGAAATCGCTGCCAAACTCCATGTTTCACCACAGTCAGTACTTCGTATTAAGAAAAAAATGGTATTTGGAGAAAATGTAGGCCCCAAAAGGGTTGGAAGATGCGGCAGAAAAAGGGTAACGACTCCAAGAACTGATAGACAGATTGCAATTTTGTCTCTTAGAAATAGAAGAGCTACTTGCAAAAACATTTCCAGTAGTCTAGCGGCTGATGGCATCAATATTAGTCGTAGAACAGTCAACAGGAGGCTTCTAACTGCCGGCTTCAAAGCCTACCGCCCAAGGAAGAAGCCCAGGCTCACTGAGGCTATGAAGAAGGCACGTTTTGCATGGGCAAAGGAACACATTAACTGGACTAGTGAGGATTGGGAACAGGTAAGAATAATATTTAACATTAAATAGAATGTTAATACAGTAAATACAGTATGCATAGAAGTGTATTTACAGTACGTGATAAACTGCAGTAAAAATATCTGTAAAGCAGCAAGTCATACTGTACTTCGTTTTAGCTGTACTTCATACGCTATGCACTGACTCTTTCACAGGGCTTTCTTTGATTGCAGGTGGTGTTCTCCGATGAGTCAACGATTGCCGTGCTTGACGATCGTGTTCAAAGTGTAAGAAGGAGGCCTGGAGAAGAATTTTTGCCTGAGTGTCTGATGAAAACGGTGAAATTTCCACAAAAGATCATGGTTTGGGGAGCAATTTCTGTGCATGGAACTAGTCGTTTGAGCATTGTTGAGGGGAATATGAACCAAGTCAAGTATATAGAAGTACTAAGAAGACGTCTACTGCCTCAAATAAGGGAATGGTATGGTAATAGACGTTGGATTTTTCAACAAGACTCAGCTCCATGCCACACGGCAAAGTCGGTTAAAAAATGGTGTCATGAAAATAGTGTTCGGTTGCTCCCATGGGCTGGAAATTCTCCAGACATGAACCCAATCGAAAGTTTATGGTGTATTTTAAAGGACGTAATCCATGAAACGCCGATAACAACAAAACACCAACTCATAGAGCGACTTATTCAAGTCTGGTTTCACTCTACACGTATTAAGGAATTATGCAAAAAATTGATTCATGGCATGCCGAAGCGGTGTCGCAGCCCTTAAGGCAGCTAAGGGGGGTCAAACTAAGTACTAAACTATTGCTAAATAATGACCATGTATTCTTGTGTAGAAATAAATAACTTTTCAACGTTTAAAATTGGTTTAATTTAACATTTTATACCAAAAAATGAAATTTTTAAAAAATTCCTAATAATTTGGCCAGTACTGTACATATTAGGGATGTACTAGTGTGTTCTGAAAAAAAAAATAATTTCACCTTAACTCAGGCATATGTCGTCAACTGATGAGGTTGGTTGACAAACAAAGTCGGGTAAAGTTTTGGTCACATTAGTTTATACTGAGGGAGTGCGCATGGCAGATCAGAATTGTCCTTTTCTGCCAGTTGACGATAATCGGGCTGATATGACACATGCAATATTATGCATGAAAGAATGGTATTTTAATATAAAACAACTTTCAATATCCAAATAGAATATCCGTTCGAACTTGTGGTGACAACACTTCTTTGCCGGAGACTGGTACGACTTGCAGACTACCCAGCGGCACCCGCAGTTTACTTTCAGACACGATAGTCGCGTGTCTCGAAGGTTAATGCGCGCACGAACCGCACGGTGTATGACTTTTCTGTCTCATAACTAATGTTTCGGGCCCTTCGGTGATTTTACTTAATGGCTATGCTGGAGGATTTCAGAGAAGTGGACCAAGAAATCTCTCAGGCTGCATCAAAAAAGCTGACTGCCTATCTCTAGTATCTGAGCGAAGACTTGGCGTCATTGGCATTGTTTTCTGATGAAATCGATACACAAGAGAAAAGAGCGATGATTCAAGGGTTTAAGAAGCTGCTGAGGAGAAAGGCTCGCGTAGGGTAGAATGTAAAACAACTAGCGCACACAAAGACAAAAGGATGACGGACTTTATTGCAACTAGATCATTAAACCTCTTCAAGGCCTTAAAATTAGAGGAAAGTTTCATAAAGCCAGACCCTGATACAAGGATTGAACAGGCAACATGCATAAATGCGAAAGATTTAGTACACCATCAAAAAGTTATTAACGATTGTGCTGAGCGGGTACTTAAACTTGCTACGGACTTCGATGATACAATCGCAGCCAATGAGGAACAATGCCAATTTCTTTTCCATATTGTGTAATTTCATCGCAACAAAATTCCTAAACCCCCAAAATCCCACTTCCTGTAGTGATATTTTTAATACAAGTTTGTGTTAAACACACGTAATTTGGAATTCAGATACTTTTTTTTTTCAGTCCTCGCGCAGCCTAAACAAACATCAAAGGGGCTAAATTTTTTTACTTGTTTTGTCAAATGTCATCAGATAAAACCCAATGTGACTTCAAATTCGCATTTTATTGTTTTCTCAGTATAATTCAGAACACACTACTATGTACCGAATATTTGGTACGCGGCGGCCGAATAGTTTTTTTTTTTTTAACCGAATACCGAGTATTTGATATTTAAGGCAAATAACATGATTTAGGAAATGGAACTTAAAATGTATTTTCTTATTTCAAAGAATAATTACAAACAAATTCAACGGATCACCTGAAGATCAGGGCCCCCAGCCTTCTTTAGTTAGCCTTATAAGGTTAACTAACGAAAATATCACGACCTAACCTAACCAATCGTCAAGGGCGTACAGTTGACCTTAACGATTGATTAGGTTAGGTCGTGATATTTTCGTTAGTTAGCCTTATAAGGCTAACTAAAGAAGGTTGGGGGCCCTGATCTTCAGGTGATCCAATTCAACTTGGTATAGTCATATTAATAAGTAATAAACCTTACAAAAAAAAATAACAAGCAATAATGATGATAACCGCAAAAACGAAACCTAATAATTGAAATTTAAGGTAAGTAAATTATCGTGCAGAAAAATTAGTCGTTCAGCAGCATCAGGAGTTAAACGATTACGTGCGTCGATAATTACATTTTTCGCAGAACTAAACAGCCGTTCACTGCGTACTCTTTGTGGGTAGCGTGGTGAAATACTTGCGAGTAAGTACTAATAGTTTGGGGAATCTTTCGCCATTATGGCACCACCAATTAAGAGGGTTCGTGTCGCGACTCATTCGTGGCTCCTTTGAATACATGTCTAATTCTTTTTGACAATTTTGCTGGATACTTTTGATAGGTGGAGGCACATCTGATTGTGAAGACGTAGCAACCTCATCGAAGTAGCTCCATAAGGGAACTTTCAGCTTCTTTTTCGAGGGTTCTTGATCTTGTCGTGAAACAAAAGCAGTTGCTTCATGCGACCTGTTACACCGGGAGACACCGTGGAAAGGCAGGAAGAATCAAGTCATTCGTAAATTTTTTTACATGGGCTAAGAAACTTTACAACACGCTAATAAGAGCCAAGTTATGGTTATTGAGGGTTGCTATGTCATAGTTCGAGGCGTATGCAACAAGTGCATTTTTTGGTGAAGTCGTTGTAGTATACAGAATGTAGAGTTTCATCAGGTGATAAGGGCTCTTAAGTTATGTTGCTTCTGGATTTTATTTAAGTCAAAGGCTAGATATGACTAATTAAAATGCGAACAGATTCGGCGCGTAATTGCATACATACAGTATCTGAAACAAATTTCTGGCTGAGGACGACTTCATTATCTGGATGTGCGTAAGTATAATTAGCACCTAAGCGTTCACTTTGAGAGCGCGAACAGTTTTAGTAATATTACGGCCATTGTCGTGCACAACTGCATGCGCACGATCGCTCTCTATTGACCATTCTTGCAATATCAATGCAGTTGCAATGTTTTCACAAGTATGGGAACCTCGTAGAATTTTGGTGGCTAAAACATACTGCTTTTGCTCACATTTACTATTAATTCTATGCGCTCTCAAACTGATAAAGGCTTCAATTTTTTACATTGGCGCATAATAACCCAAATAAAACATTCAGTATTATAAATTTTAGTATTCGGTACATCCCTAATGTATATATACATATATAATCTGTAAAATGGTATCCAATAAATGCGAGAGAGAGAGCTCACGTTTCGGATTTTTGAAAACGGAGTTAACTGAAAACCCTTCGTACAACATTCTTCTAAAGTTTGTAACGAGTTTTTAATTCTTTGTGAAACTGGATTAAAGTATAAATTTTGGAAGTCTATCACCTATTTTCCTTAATATTTTCCTTGTTTTTTGTCCCATTATATAATATTAATGAAGGTTTTCCCGTGAAGTAATTATAATTTTTCCTTTCCGTTCAATTGGTTTCCTTCCTTTTTTTTTTACTCCAATTCTCCAATGTTCCTTCATCAAAGCTGTTACGATGCTTCTTCGTAAAAAAGCAATAATCAAAATTGCTTCCTAATTAGTTCCTCTGTTCTTGTTGCAGAGCCCTAGTTTCATTACTCGCTCGCCCGTTTCCTACATTCATGCAAACAAATCCTGAGTATAGTCGCGGAATAGTTTACGCCTTCAACCTTCCTTGTGCCAACTCCAATTAGGGAGTTCTAGATACTTTACGGTGTATTGTCCCGAACTCCTTACCTTCGCCCCCCCCCCCCCCCCCCACCTTCCCCCTCTCCCCACACTCCTCCTTGTTTATTCAGTCTTAAAACCCGTTCTTATTGGGTTACACGAGGTTATATTCAAGAGAAAGGAAAAGCTAGCTATATCTAGCGGAATTATGGTTCGTTTTGTTTAAGACTTTCCTTCGATATTTTGTTTCTCACTTTTTATAGTCTTTGGTGAAAAGGGATTTTTTTTTTTTAATCCTGAAGTGCATATTGGAATGCACGTCTTCATCGTGTGGGAGCGAAAAGCGAGGTTTCCAAACATGGAAAAAAAAGCCATTTGATAAGTTTATTTAATAAAATTTGATATTTTTCTCTCCTGAAATCGTATCGAGTTACATACAGAATTTGAGATCCAATTTCTGCTCTAAAACCATTTGGGTGAATTTGAGACTAAAAGAGGAAGAACGAGAACGGAGTAAAGTGAGAGGTTGAGATAAAACTAAATATGAGTTTTGCAACTTTTAAGTATTTTTTAAGGAATTGGAGATAGGAAATTAATTAAGAAAAAAATTAAGCCATGATACAAAGACGAGTCGAAAAATAATCGTGACAGAAATTTCTACCAAAGTATAAATGTCTTCGAGTCACGAGTCAAACCAAATTTTTGGCATTTGCTAATTGTAGGTACGTGAAAGTAATTTCTACGTTTCATATCCCCCAAGAAAGTTGAGAGTAGGGGCCCGAGCCTGGGCTACGTTAGCCAGAGCCAATTAAAGGGGGGTGGCCAGCCCGCCGTCTCGTCGTGAAATAAGATACAGAAGAGACAACCGCCCAGTGCTAGGCAGCATTGGGGTTTGAACCCACGACTCGACAAGTTTATTCTCAAATTTGTAAAAATGAACAACCAACCAACCATCTAAACTTCAAATTGCAAATTATCACTGGTCCCCAGAATGTTTTTAAAAAAATTTCAGTGATTCCAAAATGAATGATGATAATATTGGGTTAAATCTTAAAAGAATTATGCAAAAAGTTTGAAAATATTGCATTTGTAAACATTAACCAAAATGTGTCTAAAAATCGATCATTTTTACTCTGACACGCGTGTGTTTTTGGAGTTGTTTAACTTCCTTTGTAACGCCAATCAACAAACCAAATCCGAACCACGGGTCACTACATCATCTAGACTCAAGGACAGTCACCCATCCAATTACCGATTACACCAAAACATCGCTGATCTAATAGGAAGCGGTGTTAGACCTTACTACGATGTAGCCGCCCCTCTGACGCGTAATGTACAGTTAAGTTCTGTCAGGTAAGTCACTTTTACCGAACCACACTTTGGGGCCATTCAAAAATTATATAACGCTATTTTTGCTAAAACTTGACACCCCCTCACCCCTCTGTAACGTCCCGTAACGCTGGACCAGACACCCCTACGTTATGTAACATTTTCCCCAACCCACACCCCACGCGAAGGGACTCCCGTACGATTTCGCGTGTCCTTGTCTACAAAGCGAACAGTAAAAGCATATGTGCAGAAACTGCGAACTGTATCATGCGTCTTTTAAGTCGGTGACGGCGCATTCACGAATCTGCCAGAAAAAGGATACTCCAATGATGCCAACCGCACCCTAAACTGCAGTGCAGCGTCTGCGTCCTCAGCGTGTGGTGGCCAAATGTCAACGCGAACTTGTGTGTCATCAGGTAAATTGAAAATGAAGAATTTGAACGGTTTAATGAGAACGACTTCGATACGGACGATTTAGAAATTCCACCTAATTTAGGCCTAAAGGACGCTCTAACCTTGCCAACTGCTCCTCAAACTGCAGTGCAGCGTGTGCATCCTCAGCGTGTGGCGGCCAAAGTTTTATTTTGGGTTAAATTAAATTAGGTTGAGCTTGCTCAGGCTAAGTTAGGTTATTTTTTAGTGTTTGTAGAATGTATCGTCGACTAGGGGGTGCACCGGATATGAATTTTTCATATCATACCGGATATGGCCATATCTATCCGGCCGGATATATATTATTAGGTACCGTATTATTTTTACACATATTGCTATGTTTTGTTTTGCATTGGGGGCAAGCGCCCCCCCAAATATAAGATAAATAATAATTTAAGTATATTCAGATGTTTAATTGTTTTGTTCTCTTTCAGGTTCTTGTGTCGTATTAAACTATTAAATATTAATCATGACAAGTTTTGTGTGGTCACTATATACAATAAATGATCCTAGCGATATCACTGCAAAGTGTAATATTTGCCAAAAGATAATTATCAAACGTGGGACGGAGAAAGGTGGCCAAAAGTCTTTTTAGCACAACACCTCTTCATAATCATTTGAAGATTAATCACCCAAAAGAGTATGCTGAAGCCAAAAACGAAAATGACAAAAAAAGAATAGCTGCGACTGAATCAAAGGAAATAGGCATATATAGAATACGGGCTAGACCATCAACTTCTACTGGTAGTACTCTGAAAGAAAAGAAAATGGACCAAATGAGTAAGCAGATCTCAATAGAGGAAAGCTTTTCATCTAAAAAAATATGGGACATCAATGACTCCAGGTCTGTGATGATTCACCTTAAAATTGGCATGATGATGGCTTTGGACAACCAGCCATTTACTTTAGTTGAAGATGATGGTTTTATTGATCTAATGGCCTACCTCCAACCCAGATATCTCTTACCGAGCAGAAGGTACTTCTCTGATACTATAATTCCTCGTCTTTATAATGAGTTAGTCTAAAATTGCTCAGAAGCTGGAAGAAGTAAAGCATGTAGCTTTTCTTCAGATATATGGACATGCACAAACTCTCAAGAAAGTTTTATATCATTATCGGGTCACTGGATAGGTAAAGATTTTGAAAGATACGTTGCTGTGCTACATGCCTCTCATTTCTCAGGGTCGCATACTGGCAAGAATATATCTGAAAAGTTTCGCTCTATGTGGGATAGTTGGGATCTTCATGCAAATAAGAGGAATTTATTGGTGAGGGATGGAGCTAGTAATATGGCTCTTGGTAGTGACCTGGCTGAAATACCTTCAATACACTGCAGCATTCATTTACTCCAACTGGTTATTAGTGACTCAATTATGGTTCAGAGGAGTGTAATTGATATCTTTGCAAAAAGTCGCCGCCTTGCAACTCACTTTAATCATTCTCCTTTGGCCTGTAGCATTTTCAAACACATTCAAGTGCAGCAAAATCTTGAGCCTCTCCTATTAGTTCAAGATATTCCAACACGTTGGAACAGTGCATATTTGATGCTAGAAAGATTATATAAATTAAAAATTCCAGTGCAACTATATTTGGCTGATCGTAGTGAATTACCTACCATCACATCCTTCGAGTGGACACTGATACGAAATCTCCTTAACTCTTTCACTCACTGGGTAGACAATTGTGTAGCTGAAAAATAAACTATATTGATTCTTATATAACCACACATAAAGGCAAATTTCTTTTTCACCCTATGTCATAATTCGTGAGCGAAAGGGTTAAAATATCAAAACTATTCTTCCAACTAACTCAGGAAATGAGTTCGGAAAAATCAACTTTGTCTTCCGTAATCCCAAGCATTTGTATTTTACAAAGATTTCTTTCAAAGATTGGCCATGATGACCAAGGTGTTTAAAAGACAGAGAGAGAACTCCTGAGTCCTGACTTCTCTTCGAGCGCGTTTCTTGTCGGAGAATAATGATGGGGAAGTCTTTGAACATAATGAAAAACAGGGCTTATGTGACTGCGACTGCAATAGATCCGCGGTATAAGTTATCTTTCAACAAGATCAAAAAGAGCAGGCTAAATCCTGGCTGATTAAAGAAGTCATAGGTAATGAAAATTAAAGTGAAGGTAATGAAAGTGGAAGCGAAAGAAGCTCAAATTCCAGTTCTCCTATGCGAAAGAGAAAAGACGAAGAGGACATTCTTGAAGCGTGTTTTATGGAGATCACAAAAGGAGAGCAATCTGGGGAAGTAAGTTACAAGAGAAGAAAGGTTGAAAAAAAGACTGCTCGTGTTCTACTGATTGCAGGGGAGTTAGACCGATATGCATCTGAACCTCTTGTAGATAGGAAACGCTGTCCAGTTCAAATTTGGAAGCAGGAGGACCGATTTCCTCTCCTTAAAACTATTGTTTCAAAACTTCTCTGCACACCCGCATCCTCTGTATTTTCAGGGAGAATGTTTTCTGAATATGGAAACATCTATGAAGCAAGGCGATCGCGAATATTGCCTAAAAGAGGAGAAATGCTCTTGTTTCTGCACCACAACGGAAAAAAGTTCTAAATCACTGTTGTTGATTTTTTTTTATTCTGAAGACCTCCAGGCTGAATGGCGACATCTGACCTACACAATACTGCCCTCCATTCATTGATTTCATTCCAGGCATTTTATATTGTATTCAATGTATTGTTTTACGTTTGTCAAGCTTGTAATGTTTTGTATTGTTTTGAAAATAAAGGAAAAAAAGGAGAAAAAGAATGGAAAGCAAGTGCAGTGGTCTAGCAATATTTTACTATTTTTAAAAAATTTAACGCCTAGACGTTTTTATAAAAAGCTCTGATTATATTAATAGAACTGTAATCGTTAAGGATGGACAGATGTTTTATTTATTCTTGTCATCAGTATTGTGTTGATTTAATATAAAAAGTGTTGCTGGACTGGTTTAGGGGTGGGCCCTGAGGGCTTTCCATTTTTTTGTATATAAAATATTATTTGTAATGTGTTATCATATTATGGCAGATTTTCATACAGGTGTTAATTTTCTAATGTCTTGGCCTATATCCGGCATATCCGGCCGGATATTACCCATATCCTGCCGGATGCAGGATATTCGCAATATCCGGCCGGATATCATATCCGGTGCACCCCTATCGTCGACTAAATGAATATGTCCGTGTACGAGAGTTAGGCGAGGATTTGCCGTCGTCAGCAAGACAATTCCGTCGATAAGGTTTAAAGTCAGGTTAGGTTGCTGGGGAGGATCCAGGATTTGCTGGAGGGGGGTCCGGGGGCATGCTCCCCCAGAAAAGTTTGAAAATTAAGTCTTTCAGAAACGCGTTTTTAAGCAATTTGCGGGGTGTTTGTTCGTTTATTAGCTTTCACAACTAAGTTATGTACTGATTTGCAAGGAAAGACAAAATTCGTGATAAGTTATAAAGAAACACTGTTTACGAAAATTTCACAATATCAAAACCTAAATTTCTTTTGGAAATCATACTTTATCATTCTAGACTTGCTCATTAATATAACTGAAGTTATACTTCTTGACAAAGTTTTGTATTGACTGAGATATCAGTTAATCTTCTGACTCTCAAAGACTGGATCGACGAGTGCCATTCGTCGGGGTTGCTGTTCAGCGAACCGTTGAACTACAGCTTCGTAATCCACGAGCTTATCGTAATGAATGCTCATCAACGCCAAGCCTGACAATCTCTCAGTGGACATAGTAGTCCTAAGGTATCCCTTCACAAGTTTCAAGGTACTTGTTGGCACGTTCATTGTCAGCAGAAGTGACGGGTATGGTGCAAGCAATTCGCAACAAGCAGTTGATGTTTTGGAATATATCGGCATCGCAAGCCTGGAAAGAAAAAGTGATAAAGTTACAATTAAGCTAGAAAATTTTACACTAAATATTAAATAATTGGAGCATACAAAGAATTGTCACCCCAAGATGGGCATACGAGGAATTATAATCTACCTAATCTATAATCTTAACCGTAAAATATATCAAAACAAGAAAAATGGTTTTCTGCGAGTCAGCTTGTCGTACAACACGTGTTCCTACCGGAATCACTGGCGCTACTGCGAATCCTCTTTGCAGTCGGGGTAGATTGTCCTTCTTCATCATTGTCAAAACGAGAGACAATGAATTTAATATGAGCAATCGATCAGTAACTGTAAGTAGTTTTTAAAGTCATTGTTTTAGTTTACAATACAGTTACTAACCTTGCCACTGACATGGGATGGACCAAAAAATCGGTCAATTCTTGGTTGTTGTTTAACTCTTCTTGACATTGTAAACCGAAAATTCTATTGAATAAATACTGTGAATGAATATTGCTTTTTAGACTTTTGAGTATTAAAGTAAGACACAGGGTCGACTAACGATCTGAAACAAAAGGGTATATTACATGCTTTTGGTGTTGTTTGTGAAATAACTTGTATGTTCAGTCAGCTTTGGGAGCAGGGCTTTCTGGTTTAGGGGGGTTCGATTGAACCCCCCGAACTCCCCCTGGATCCGCAACAGGGTTGGGCCGAATAACTTAGATTAAATTAGGTTAGGCCAAGTTTAATAAAGTGAGGTTAGTGTTTCCCAAATTTTTTCACACTGCGCACTGCGTTCCCCCTTGAAAGAGGCAATCATACTAATCGTACTAACACTCCCCCCACCCCGGCATATCTCCCGTTCCCCCGTCCCGAACCATCTTTCTCTTTTTACAATATTAGCTCGTACTACAAAACACGTACTGAAAATTCCTGTTATGTGACAAGCAATATGACAACCCAACATAACACAATAACTGTGGAGTCAATTATTGGCTCCAACTCGGCATCCCTACCACCCCCAATTTTTGTGTGCAGGTGGGTAGTGATTTGCCTCTTTCTTTCGGAGATACTGTTACCTCCCTCCTTTGTCCTACTACTATACCATGGTGCTTCCTTAGAGATGGACGCCCCGACAGTTTGGGAAACGCTGGGTTATTAGTGTCTATGAAATTTCCCATCGACGAAATGTGAACAGTCCCTCGTGCTCATTCTGTAACCCCTTTGTCGATGCATATCATCATGTTAATTTGTTTTGCAGAAACCTCCCATTGTGATGCTTAAACGATCCAATTTGCAAACTTGATGACAACTGAACTCTCTGCCTCTCACTTTCAAGTAGAGTGATTGTGCCCTCACACGACCCCGATGCGAGTGGTTATATATGATGAGCACCAATTGTTAGATGCATCTTTCACGTTTCATTCTCTTTGTGATCTAAATACGGGTGTCTCTCTCTCTCTCTCTCTCTCTCTCTCTCTCTCTGCGCGGGAAAAATTCACACACCCGCCTCCTTTTTTATATACTGGTTACAACGTTTTTGATAGTTTTCATTGCTAGAACGCTTTATCTTATTCAGTGTATTCAGAGTTCGAAAAAACAAAAGTTACAATGACTGGACCGCAGAAACTGAAGGCTGAATGTACGAGGTGTGAAGTAAACCAGTGGGTGACGAACTTCAAAGAAGCCTGCTTCGAGAAGATCAACCACTCCAGCATGTTCCGCTTTTGCGAACTGATGCGGTTTTACGAGAAGCTAGAGGAGAGGGTCCGGCGGCTCGAGTCGTCCAGACCGGCTGATGGAGGTGCAGCGGTCACTGACGCGGCTGCGCCCTCCACCCCGGAGCTCATTGATAGGATAGCTGCCATGGAAAGGCGGTCCAGCGATGGACTGGACAGAGCTCGGGACCGCGGAGAAAGGGTAGAGGTGCAACCGGGGCCAGGGTAAAAAATTGGTGTCAGGAATCGCCAGCGACCCATGCGGAATGCACGTAACCGCGGCGCAAGGTGGATGGCGTAAAGAAGGGGCCGATAGAGAAGGGTGGGAAGGGGCCGATAAAGAAAAAGGGTGGGAAGGGGCCGATAAAGAAAAAGGGTGGGAAGGGGCCTACTGATGGCCCAAAGAAACCGAAGGATGTAGCTGCCGGTCGCGGTGGGTCGGGTGGTGTAAGTGCGTCTATGGGTGCGACGGGTATCGAAAGTTCTCGGGCAAGAAGACTGCAAACCCGAAGCCTGAGACCCCAGTTGCCCCTGTCAGGACCTCCAACCGCTTTAGTCTCCTGTACTCGAAGGAGGAAGACACCGTTTTGATTGGGGACTCGCAGATCAGGGGCCAGGAGAAGTACTTTGCTTCTGCAAACCGGGACGGGAGGAAGGTAAGGTGCTTACCTGGGCGGGAACGGCGCACTTAAGGAAAGAGGTAGAGAAGCTGCGCGTGGCTAGTCGGAGGACTGCGATCGTTGTCGACGCTGGTGGCAACGACCTGTTCCTCAAAGGCGGTAGGGTAGGTCTTATAGAAGGGATCATCACCGAGATCATGTCTCTTGCGGATCTAAAACTGAAGACAGACGGGAATGTTGATGAGTATTTTACCGCGGATGAATGCCAGTGACCACGCGTTCAGTAAGTTCATTGACATCAACGAGAGGGTGCAAGACTTGTGCGTTCCGCTGGGCTTGAGGTTTATTGATCCGTTCGACACATTTTCGGGTAGGTGGGACCTTTACCAGAGGGATAGTGTCCACCTCAATAACAAGGGTAAAGGTGTGCTAGGCGCGCTGCTCGACCGGCACCTATACAGAATGGTGAGGTCGACAGCCCTGGCTGTTCGGGAAACGGGTCGTGCTAGGGGGCGGTCAGAATAGGGAAGACCCTCCGTGCAATGCTTTTTAATGCTAGGTCGATTAGGAATAAGTTTTGCGAGCTACGGGCGCTCTTAGCATCAGAATACCAGGATATCGTTGCTATCACCGAGTCCTGGATTCATACTGATCGTAGGTACTACGTTGGGGAGTTCGAAATTCCCGGGTATAGAATGTTTCGCAAAGACCGCACCCGTGGGGAGGGGGTGGGGTACTAATATACGTCAGGGACACGTTCAGTCCGGCTGACTGCCAGTTCCGGTCGGAACGGGAGCTGCTTGGCGTCGATCTGAATGTGGGAGGGACGAACTAGAGGTTAATCTTGGTGTACAGACCTCCGCATCTCCTCCTCGAGGAGGATACAGCCCTGTATACTGAACTCTGTAGCCTGCTAGGGGATAGGGTGTGTGTAGTTTTAGGAGACTTCAACTGTCGCGGCATAAAGTGGGAAGACAGGACTGCTGATGCTGAAGGGAAGAGGCTAGTTGACTTTGCTGATGAGAACTTCCTCACTCAGTGGGTCAATGAGCCTACACGAGGCGAAAGCGTTCTAGACTTAGTATTCACGACCGAAGACAACCTCGTCACTGTCCTCACCGTTAACGAATTGTTGGGCGGGAGTGATCACGGTCTGATTAAGTTTCGTGTGTGCGTCACTCGGGTGAAGCGTAGTAACTTGAGAGGCAGTAAGCTCGATCTACGGCGGGCGGACTTTGTTAGCCTCCGGGATAGCGTACGTGAGATGGGGTTAGAGGTCGGCGGCGATATTGAAGGAGTGTGGAGTGCATTCCGGGACGATTTATGGTGCTGCAGTCTGCTGCCGTATCCTCAAAACCGGTCACCCCGCTTCAACGCAGCCTAAGTGGTTCAGTCGTGACCGCTTCTGCTATCCGAAATAGGAAAGTAGCGTATAGGAGGGCGAAGGCCAATCGTTCCCATGAGAACACTGAAGTGTATGTCCGCCTGTGTAGAGAAGTGAAGGCGAAGGTGCTGGCCTGGATAGTGTTCGATGTACCGCGACAGTCGTTGCCGATAGAATAGACAAACCGCGTTTAAGGCTCCTGGGCCAGACCAGTTTCTCCCCAGAGTGCTGCGGGAGTGCGCGACCAGGTGGCTCCCCACCTGGCTAGTCTTCAACAAATCGTTGGAGACCGGCCAGGTGCCTGGTGACTGGAGGGAAGCCAACGTGACCCCTATCCCCCTATTCGTGGGATCACAAAAGTCCAGGGAACTATCGTCCCATTAATCTCACTTCAGTTGTAGGTACATTATTAGAGGGGATAATAGCGGATAGGATCGTTGACCATTTGGATTCCTACAAGCTGCTTGGGGACTCCCAACATGGGTTTAGACGGCATAGGTCGTGTCTCACCAACTTGCTCGAGTTTTTCCACGTCATGTTGGGGGTATGATAAGAGTAGGGCGATTGATATACTTTATCTCGACTTTGAGAAAGCCTTTGATAAGGTACCTCACCGCCGCACAGTGCCACAAATGGGTTAAAAAACGGCCAAAAACCAAAAATAACAAATTTAAGTAAATTCCATTAAAACCATTTCCACGTCAAAATAAAACACTTCTACTTACTGATTTAAGTATTTGAAATTTTATTCTCTTACATTAAGGCAAGAAAAATCTACGAAATAATATACATTGTCTTAAAATATCTTGGAGGGGACAAAATATGTTTGTTCTAACAACTTACTTGAAGTTACTATATCACTAAAAATTGTCTGTAGTTTCATGTTCTGCTTAGTTCTATTGAAAGAATAAACAGTTTAGAACATTTTCATGCATATTTTTTTATTGAAAACTAAAAAGATAGCATTAATTAAAAAAACTATGGCAATATCATAGATTACAGATTAAATTGTTATCTAGAAAATGTGTAAAATTAGCAAAACAAAAAATGGGGGATTTTGGGGAATGTAATTTTTGTGTTAAACATTAATGCAACCTTTAAGTAAATCAAAGAAACAAAACTTTTTGGCGACTATTTGCGACTTTGCGTGTTAGAACATGTTTTTCATGTATTAACTAACTAAGTCTGCAAGAAGAGTGATGCGTGATTCCCAGTTACACCACTCATAAAGTTAGAGTAGGAGAAAATACTGAAGTTGAAATTGCCATGAAATACGAGTTATCTCTAACTATGCTTGATGGAAAGGCTATCAATGCAATTACAGATACTACTTCAACACAGTCATGTAATTTATGTTTAGCAAAACCATCCCAAATGAATGACATTGATTTTCTCTTGAAAAAAGAAACAATTAATACTGATGCTGTTGAATATGGTCTCTCAATATTGCATTGCTGGATTAGATTTTTTGAATTTATCTTACATATTGGATAAATTAGAAACTAAAAAACGGATGGCTAGAACTGAAGAGGAAAAGAAGAGTGTGCAAGCCAGAAAAAAACAATCAAGTGGGATTTCAGAAAACGACTTCATTTACTGGTGGATCATCCGAAAGCAGGGGCTGGAAACACAAATGATGGAAACACAGCAAGAAGAGCTTTCCAAAATGCAGAGATATTTTCCGAAATCACAGGTGTGAACAAGAAAGTAATTGATATGCTCTATTGTATCTTGCAGGTTCTCAGTTGTCAAAACCAAGTTGACATTGCAAAATTTGAATCTTATTGTCGAAAAGCTGCTACGACTATTGTAAATTTATATCCATGGTATAAAATTCCTGCTTCAGTACACAAAGTACTTCTACATGGAGGTTTGGTGATGAAAAATCATCTATATCCAATTGGTTCTTATTCAGAAGAATGCCAAGAATGTCTACATAAAGTAATAAGAAATGTTTGTCTCCATCATTCCAGAAAAACATCTCGACTGAATACTATGCAAGATCAAATTCATTATCTTTTAGTATCAAGCGATCCAGTCATTAGTACAGTTCGAAAAAAGAATAGAAACCCCAAATTGAGAGAGATGTCAGAAGAGGCACGTTCACTTTTAAAAGAGAGTGAAATATTAGAGAATTTAAATATTAGTTCTGATGAGGAAGATATGTTCTAAAT
Organism: Bathynomus jamesi; assembly: GCA_023014485.1. Classification (NCBI taxonomy): domain Eukaryota; kingdom Metazoa; phylum Arthropoda; class Malacostraca; order Isopoda; family Cirolanidae; genus Bathynomus; species Bathynomus jamesi. The sequence continues at coordinate 87,941 of JAJOZX010013073.1, forward strand.
ATGAAGTTTTTGTAATTTTGTTTACACTATTTACACTTTTTTTCATATCAGTTGTCACACTTATTTTGGGGGAATTAATTTCATAAACTTTAAGAGGTATTACGATGTTTTTTATTTACCCCTTCTGATATAGTGGCAGGTTATCAAATAATGTTTTAAACAATAGATGTGTATAGTGATTAAAATGAAACCATACTTATTTTAGTATGTCATTTGACAAAATCTGCAAAACATAGGCCTAATTAACAATTATCTGTTTAGTATATTTTTAGTAATTTGAGAAACTTAAGAAACTACAGTAGGTCATAACCTATTGATTTGGATTATTATTATTATTTATAGAAAAATCACTCAATATGTCACCATTACATATATACAAAAGGTACTAAACATAATTTTTTATTAAAATAAATCCTAATTAAACATTTCAACTACATAAAACTAAGTACAATTGAAAAAAATAATTTTGGCCGTTTTTTAACCCATTTGTGGCACTGTGCGCCGGCTAATGGCGAAAGTGCGCGCGCTGGGTATCAGTGGGGAAATAGGTAGGTGGATTGAAAACTGGCTGAAGAATAGGCGGCAGAGGGTTGTAATTAAAGGGGTTAGTTCGGGTTGGGCCTCGGTCACTAGCGGGGTTCCTCAGGGTTTCGTTTTAGGGCTACTGTTGTTTATCATTTACATAAATGATATCGACGGTGGCATCGTCAGTCGGATCGCCAAATTCGCTGATGACACGAAGCTTGGGGCCAATGTTGGGACGCCGGAGGCGATCGAGCAACTGCGTGCAGACCTAGGTAGGATAGGAGAGTGGTCCGGAAAATGGCAAATGCCATTGGCTACGCCAATCCCAAGTCGGACTACTCGATGTTGGGAAGTAATGTCGAGGCGACTGATTTGGAAAAGGACTTGGGTGTGCTAATTAGCAGCGACCTTAAGTTTACGAAACTGCGTAGAGGTGTAAAAGAAAGCCCAGAAGCTGTTGGGTTATATCAGGAGGCAATTTCAGTTTCGGAACGAGGCGATTGTGCTCTCTCTGAACAATTCCCTGGTTCGGCCGCACCTGGAGTATGCTGTGCAGTTCTGGTCCCCCACCCTCAGGAAAGATATTGAGAGGCTGGAGCGAGTGCAGGCGAGGGCCACAAAGTTAATCCCTTCCGTTAGTCATATGGGCTACAATCGACGGTTACGCGCCCTGGACTTGTTTTCGCTAGAAACTCGGAGGCTGCGCGGTCAACTCATCGAGGTTTTCAAGCTCTTACGCGGGTTCACGATGTCGATTTTAGAAGCATGTTTAGTTTAAATGATAACCCAACTTGCAACAATGGTTGCAAGTTGGATTTGAAACTGTTTAGGACTAGTATGTGTGGGAATTACTTTATGTATAAGATCTGTGACACGTGGAACAGTTTACCTTCAGGAGTTGTGAACAGTTCCTCTGTGGATCATTTCAAGAAAAGGTTAGACCAAATCTTGCACACTATTTGAGTGTGTAGAAAATTTTCCATGGCACCCGTTGCCATTGGTACCTCCTCGGTATGGGCCTTAAGGCCTTTTGAGGTACTTCTTTTCCTTGTAACTCTCTCTCTCTCCTCTCTCTCTCTCTCTCTCTCTCTCTCTCTCTCTCTCTCTCTCTCTCTCTCTCTCTCTCTGGTTGGTTCGGACGGGATACATTTTAACCAGAAGGGGAAAAAGAAGTATGGTGATTTACTGAACATTAATTTGTATAATCTTTTTAAACTAGGACCCCCCAAACCAGTAATTGATCCTGCTTCCCAAACAGTTAAACCTACTCCCCCAGCAGTTAGTCACCCTCCCCCAGCAGGTAGTCACCCTTCCCCAGTAGTTAGTTACCCTCCAACAGCAGGTAGTGATTCTCCTTCCACGTTGGAGGGGACTCAGGCTCCTGCGGAGTTTGTCCCCGCGTTAGTGAGGGGCTCTTCAACTCCCGACAGCCCTGGCTGTTCGGGAAACGGGTCGTGCTAGGGGGCGGTCAGAACAGGGGAGGCTCCCTCCGTGCAATGCTTTTTAATGCTAGGTCGATCAGGAACAAGTTTGGCGAGCTACGGGCGCTCTTAGCATCAGAATACCAGGATATCGTTGCTATCACCGAGTCCTGGATTCATACTGATCGTAGGGACTATGTTGGGGAGTTCGAAATTCCCCGGTATAGACTGTTTCGCAAAGACCGCACCCGTGGGGAGGGGGGGGGGTACTAATATACGTCAGGGACACGTTGAGTCCGGTTGACTGCCAGTTCCGGTCGGAACGGGAGCTGCTTGGCGTCGATCTGAACGTGGGAGGACGAACTATAGGTTAATCTTGGTGTACAGACCTCCGCATCTCCTCCTCGAGGAGGATACAGCCCTGTACACCGAACTCAGTAGCCTGCTAGGGGATAGGGTGTGTGTAGTTTTAGGAGACTTCAACTGTCGCGGCATAAAGTGGGAAAACAGGACTGCCGATGCTGAAGGGAGGAGGCTAGTTGACTTTGCTGATGAGAACTTCCTCACTCAGTGGGTCAACGAGCCTACACGAGGCGAAAGCGTTCTAGACTTAGTATTCACGACCGAAGACAACCTCGTCACTGGCCTCACCGTTGACGAATCATTGGGCGGGAGTGATCACGGTCTTATTAGGTTCCGTGTGTGCGTCCCTGGGTGATGCGTAGTAACTCGAGAGGCAGTAAGCTCGATCTCCGGCGGGCGAACTTTGTTAGCCTCAGGGATAGCGTAGGAGAGATGGGATTAGAGGTTGGCGGCGATGTTGAGGAGTGTAGAGTGCATTCCGGGACGAGTTTATGGTGCTGCAGTCTGCTGCCATACCCTCAAAACCGGTCACCCCTGCTGCAACGCAGCCTAAGTGGTTCAATCGTGACATCGCTTCGGCTATCCGAAATAGGAAAGTAGCGTATAAGAGGGCGAAGGCCAATCGTTCCCAAGAGAACACTGAAGCGTATGTCCGACTGTGTAGGGAAGTGAAGGCGAAGGTTAGGCTAGCGAAACGTAACGAAGAACTACGGGTGGCAAGCCTCTGCAAGGGGAACCCTAAGGAATTCTTCAGTTATGTTAATAGTAGAAAGCCCATTAGAAGCATTCTGCGGACATCGCTAATGTGCTTAATGACTACTTTGCGGGAGTGTTCACCAGGGAGGATACCCGCGTCATCCCCGAGCCAGGCGTGAGGCACGAAGGTGCTGGCCTGGATAGTGTTAGATGTACCGCGACAGTCGTTGCCGATAGAATAGACAAACAGCGCGTTTAAGGCTCCTGGGCCAGACCAGTTTCTCCCCAGAGTGTTGCGAGAAGTGCGCGACCAGGTGGCTCCCCACCTGGCTACAGTCTTCAACAAATCGTTGGAGATGGGCCAGGTGCCTGGTGACTGGAGGGAAGCCAACGTGACCCCTATCTTTAAGAAAGGGGATCACGAAAGTTTAGGGAACTATCGTCCCATTAGTCTCACTTCAGTTGTAGGTAAATTATTAGAAGGGATAATAGCTGATAGGATCGTTGACCATTTGGATTCCTACAAGCTGCTTGGGGACTCCCAACATGGGTTTAGACGGCATAGGTCGTGTCTCACCAACTTGCTCGAGTTTTTCCACGTCATGTTGAGTGAGTACGATAAGAGCAGGGCGATTGATATACTTTATCTCGACTTTCAGAAAGCCTTTGATAAGGTACCTCACCGCCGGCTAATGGCCAAAGTGCGCGCGCTGGGTATCGGTGGGGAAATAGGTAGGTGGATTGAAAACTGGCTGAGGAATAGGCGGCAGAGGGTGGTAATTAAAGGGGCTAGTTCGGGTTGGGCCTCGGTCACTAGTGGGGTTCCTCAGGGTTCCGTTTTGGGGCCGCTGTTGTTTATCATTTACATAAATGATATCGACGGTGGCATCGTCAGTCGGATCGCCAAATTCGCTGATGACACCAAGCTTGGGGCCAATGTTGGGACGCCCGAAGCGATCGAGCAACTGCGTGCGGACCTAGGTAGGATAGGAGAGTGGTCCGAAAAATGGCAAATGCCGTTTAACTTGGGTAAATGCAAAGTGATGCACATTGGCTACGCCAATCCCAAGTCGGACTACTCGATGTTGGGTAGTAATATCGAGGTGACTGATTTAGAAAAGGACTTGGGTGTGCTAATTAGCAGCGATCTTAAGTTTACGAAACAGTGTGTAGAGGTGGAAAAGAAAGCCCAGAAACTATTGGGTTATATCAGGAGGCAATTTCAGTTTCGGAACAAGGAGATTGTGCTCTCACTGTACAATTCCCTTGTTCGGCCGCACCTGGAGTATGCTGTGCAGTTCTGGTCGCCCACCCTCAGGAAAGATATTAGATGCTGGAGCGAGTGCAGGCGAGGGCCACAAAGTTAATCCCTTCCGTTAGGCATATGGGCTACAATCGACGGTTACGCGCCCTGAACTTGTTTTCGCTTGAAACTCGGAGGCTGCGCGGTCAACTGATCGAGGTTTTCAAGCTCTTACGCGGGTTCAACGATGTCGATTTTAGAAGTATGTTTAGTTTAAATGATAACCCAACTCGCAACAATGGTTGGAAGTTGGATTTGAAACGGTTTAGGACTAGTGTGTGTGGGAATTACTTTACGTATAAGATCTGTGACACATGGAACAGGTTACCTTCGGAAGTTGTGAACAGTTCCTCTGTGGATCAGTTCAAGAAAAGGGTAGACGAAATCTTGCACACTATTTGAGTGTGTAAAGACATTTAGGACCTCAGTCTGCGGAAATTTCTTTTCCTATAAAATAGTTAATATCTGGAACCAACTTCCCTCAGAGGTTGTTTCCAGTCAAAGTGTAAATGTGTTTAAAAATAGGCTAGACAAAGTACTGAATACTCTCATAGTTTAAGACTAAAACATAAGAAAACTCTGCAGGAGATCGCTTGCACGGTGTCTCTGTGAGCAAGCTAAATATAGAGCTATTTATATATTCTCCACTTTCCGTAAAATTTCCTTGGCTACTTTTCCAGGGTCAAGGTATTTTCTTCAACCTTTTTCCGTACCTGCCTCTGGCAGGGAGGGAGCGGAGGGTGGGGAGAGAGCCTTCTACTTTTCTATCCAGTTTTCTACTACTGCTAGGATAGTTGAAAGAAAAATAAACTTTTACAAAATTTTCCCTGGCACCCGTTGCCATTGGTACCTCCTCCGTATGGGCCGCAAGGCCTTTTGAGGTACTTCTTTTCCTTGTAACCCTCTCTCTCTCTCTCTCTCTCATTTACATCGTTTCCCATCAAACAAATATCCATGTTTGACGCAGTCGAATCTTCAACGTTGTCCCTTTTCATTTGCAGCACTTGATGAAAGAGTTCCATCTGCTCTGATTTCTGTTCTCTTTAACTTAATTGTCACGCAAGAGTAGTCAGTCAGGAACTCTGTTTATTAAATGTATTAAATGGATATTGTTATTTTCATCTTGTGATAGCCTCTTAATCCTTTTGGTAAAGCATTAAGCAATTTGTAGCTTAAAAGTCTGATACTTCCAGCTTCGTTCTGAAAGTCTCTTTCCCGTTGCATTTCAAATGTAGAATTTTCCATTATTTGTGGAAGTGCGCCGTGCAGTGTTATTGAATTATTCAATTTGTACACTGAACATATTTCATAATGGATAGGAGTTATGAAATTGACGATATAGCTTTAGTTCCTAGTCGTAACCAGTAGTCAGCTTATGAAATAGACAATATAGCTTTACACTAGTTTCTAGTTCTGACCAGTAGTACTTTTCTTCTCTCTTTTACTCTGGGTGTAAATATTCATCGTAGATCTTGATCGCTGTTTCTGCCAAAATGTGCACAAGATCTGCATGAATAGTACTCATTCTAAAAGTTAAATTTCCATATTATTATTTCTTTAATGTCCGTTCTCCTTCTCTGAAAGTTTCTTCATATGAGTTACAATTCTTTTTTTATGCACCGACAGCTTTAGTGTGTATTCTGAGCTCCGAGTTTGGTGGACATAGTTCTTCTACAGTAGATCTGCGGATTCAACGCTATTCCGATATGAACTGCTTCTTGCTACTCGTTTGAGTGAAGTTGTAGTAAATGCAAAAAACTTCACTTTTGTACGTGAAGGTCAAAATATGATGATAAAAACCCACTCTAATAGACAGAGTTTATTTCCACAGCAGTTTCGATGCCCACTGGCATCCCCTTCGGGTGCCAGTGGGCATCGAAACTGTTGTGGAAATAAACTCTGCCTATTAGAGTGGGTTTTTATTATCAAAGTTGTAGTATACTTGCTTCCTGCCACATGTAAGAAGTGTACAGTAGGTCTTCTCTCAATCTTAGTCTTTTCCATTTTACCCTTCGTCCGAAATTGAGAAATTAGAAAGTGGGAATCTTGAGGGAGGCGATTCTCGTAGCGATCTATGCCCTTGGGGCATGCAGTTGCATCACAGCCATCTTTTTATACCATTTCCTAAATCAGGAAACACTTTTTCTCAAATCTGGGATTCTCACTTTGAGCATTCTCATTTTCGAACCGTGAATATGAATGGGAATGTCGCCAAGTGGAAAGTGATTAGAAATTTATTGTTTAAATGAAATGAAAAGGTTTATTGGCAGACTATAGTCCACATGACAAATATTATTAATACAATGACAGTTCACATACTAAGGATAGAAATATATACAATTGATTTGAAATAATACTGTAATGTAATGTCGAAGTTAAGTGGAGCTCCAGACAGACGTTTTCTTACGAAGAATTCCATAGCTTAGAGGATAAACGGCAGAACTCATGGATAGCTTTGATTATCGGGTTGGTTGATTTTTTCATTCTTTGCATCAGACTGTATTGTGCACGTCTTGTTACCTCCGGGAAGCTCGGGACATTGCGGGTAGCAAACATTTGCGAAGCTGAGCATCTCGGTGGGTAATTTATGTAAGAGTCTAAAGGACCTGTTTTACATCAAATTTAGGGTTCTACCAGAACCTTTTTCATAATTCACCCAGAGTTGCTGTCCGTATATATTACTGCAGAAAGTATGAAAGAGTGTCTTTCGCTTCACTTGTACAGAATCGAAAGTTCCTTATGGCCATATTCGCTTTAGCACACAGGCTTCGAGATTGTTTAATTTTAAATCTCATAATTTTATGGAAACATAACTACACACACACACACACACACACACACACACACACATGTGTGTGCGTATCTTGGCTTAAGCGAGGTATCAAAATTTTTAAATCCATACATCTAAAAAGCTAATTAACTTATTACATCCTTCCCAGTTCGGTGGTACGAAGTGTTCCGGACGCAATTGCAGGCTCGAAGGGGGTTTTGTTGACTCCCTAAATAGTGAGGTACTAGATAACGTAATTTAACCTACACTAACCAAAACTGAATTAACTTAGGTTACTACCGATCAGGTTAGGTTACGCTATCTTTTGCACACAATAAAAGTGTTGTTAGAGTTTTTATATAAATGTTTTAATGTCCCGTCGAGGGACCGAAAGTGTTAAATGGTTCCACCTCCACCCCCAACCTCCGTAATGTGACCTTTGCTGTTATGAAAGAGGTTAAACAACCCCAAATCCCCAATAATGTTTGTAAATTCTTACACGTCTTCAATTTTTAGTTACAACAACAATAAGTTGAAATGGTTTCATTCCTGCCTCTTTAGATCACTTTACAATTGCAACTTATATACAGGGTGTCCCGTAAGTCCGGTCTCGTAGGAAAATTTATTTTAAATTAAATTTACAAAAGTAATATAACTAAAACAAATGTTCAAATTGATGTCTGTTTTGTTGCAGGTAGAATAACACGCAATGGCTAATATGGAAGCGAGTTACAGTGGTGAGGAAAAGGCTTCCGGAGTTCCTCACCAATGTAACTCGCTTCCATATTAGCCATTGCGTGTTATTCTACCTGCAATAAAAGGAAGGTCCCAAAACAAGACATCAATTTGAACATTTGTTTTAGTTCTAATGTATTACTTTTGTAAATTTAATTTAAAATAAATTTTCCTACGAAACCGGACTTATGGAACACCCTGTATATATATTGTTTAATCTCCTCCTTAACGTCTGAGGTCATATGACGGAGGAGACTTAATTTTACGTGGGGTCCGAACCACGGGTCGTTATATAAACCGAACGCAGAGAACAGCCCCCCCCTTCCCTCTGTCCAATTACTAACCAGATCCAGTGTCGCT